>CABFVZ010000518.1:332483-374983 GCA_902151445.1 Timema monikensis
GGGGGGGAGGGGTTCCTAAATGGTTTTCGACTCTCCCATCACGCAAATACGGGTTCGCTTCCTCTAAATTCAACCTTCCCAATTCCTAACCCATTAGCGTAATTAGTACTTAAGCGTATAAAACAAAGGGGTAATAAGACTCGATGCTAAAGAAACAACAGTTTTTAAATAATGTTTTTTTTTAAAAATATTTTTACATCTTCTGTTACCACCAATCATTTGGTGAATGAAATATCAGTGAAGCTTGTAAATATGATTGAGTTCTACCTCACTCGATCCCCATTTGACCAATCTCACACAGACTCTGTTCTACATAACTTACATGGGAAGTGTAAATCCCTTTATATTTGACCAATGAGTAATAATGATAACATTGCGCGTCTGTGC
Source organism: Timema monikensis (assembly GCA_902151445.1). Lineage (NCBI taxonomy): Eukaryota > Metazoa > Arthropoda > Insecta > Phasmatodea > Timematidae > Timema > Timema monikensis. Next base: position 332,871 of record CABFVZ010000518.1, read on the forward strand.
TACATAATTAATAGACCAGTTTATGGAAAGATTAATCAGTACTAATGTACAGTTACCCAGGAGACGCCCGAATGTACTAATCGTACATCCTTTCCGTGGAGGCTCTTTCCATGTCCCTATGGAGATGAGATGAGGGTGATAGTGAGTGTGAGGGGGTGGAACCATCTAGATCTAACTTAATCCTAACTAACCAAACCCTGCTGACTGTAGGGGTGGTCCCACTTTCTGGGAAAACCATGGTAACATCTGGGGATCAAACCCGGGACCCCTGGGCTAGTAGACAGGTGCACTTACCACTACAACACGGGCTGGTTATCCAAGAGTGATGAGAACAGTCAACAATCAGGTACAATTTTAAACTAACACTGATTACTCTGGCAACACTCCACGCCACGTCCAGTCAATAACTTCAATGTATTTTATTTTGTTTTTCCTTACCTCGTCTCACTGTCAGTTCGGGCTGTTAATCATACATATTAGTTACCATATTGTGGTATAGATTAGAAAGGTAGATTTAAGAGGAAATGCAGTTGAATTTGCATGGTGAGATAGTGGAAAACCTTCCTCATACTTTGTCCCCACCGTTTCAGAAATAAATTTATAATAATTTTATATGCTATTAATATGCAAATGAAACACGCTACATTTGTGAAATATAAATTAGTTCATTACTAAAACATGAAGGCTAGTGATAATAATTATTAAAAATAAGATTAGAAGCAATGCCCCAGTAAATAAAAACACGTCTTATGATACCGTCATTTCAAAATTGCTATTTTTTCATTTTAATGTTTATTTTTTTAAATCATATTTGTCGTTCTAAGTATTTTGTAAATTAGTTTTCCCTTTTATGACATTATTTTCATTATTTAAAAGTAATTGATATATTTTCTAGTTTAAAATACTCAGAGATACAACTTTTAATGACGATGTAATTTTCTCACGTGAGTGACTGAAATTCATCGTGAGATCAATCGGTTGATCGTGACAGAGCAGTTTCCGATACCTGCCTTAATTATTTCTACTTGAAAGGAGATTTAGTAGTGTATTTTCCTCGTTCCCTTTAGGAGAACCTATTATATATTCAGCTCTGATTGGCCGATAAAGACTCGCTTTTCAGAATCAGTGGACAGCACTGTAGCGAACACCACATATCGTCGTCAGCTGAGCCTCTGCGGTCGACGTGGTTATTTTTTTGTTTTGTTTGTTCGTTTTGTTTTGTTGGTTCCACATGCCTCTGTTAGTGAAGTTGTACTGTGGTGTGATATCACAAACAGGAACTTTGATAACGTAAACTTTCACCACACACGTGCATACAGAACTCAGTCTTTCCGAACGTGCAACTTCTCTCACTATCATTTCGTGCAACCTCAGGAAGGGAGAAGAAGAAGAAGCAGTCAGGAGAAGTCTTGACACCAGTCTTTTTGTTTCTGACTGTACCGGATGCTCACACGCCCCGAAGGGGGATTGTTTTTACTTTTGGTCGTATCAGCTCTCCACGGCCACAGTGCCGCTAAGTTTCCGGTGTCCTCTATAAGAGCAGAACAATGGACCATCCTGGGATAACAGTGTCACTCTCTTCTATCAAATGTCCGATTTAGATCGCCCGGGCTTTATTTTACGGTGGGAGGACGGATAAAGGATTGCGCTGAACTTTTCGGAGGGAAAAGACATGTGTGTAACCGTTTATACTGCGTCATTAATTCCAAACATCTCTGGTAGATATTGACAATCTATCCTATCTCGAGTTTATGCGTGATTGAATCTCGGTTTTGGTCAGGTTCATCCATTACGTGGGGCTTACTTCCTGAAGCAAACCACTCATTTGGATTTAAAATATATATGATTTGATCGTCGTGAACATCTGCAAATTGTGACATTTGATTGGGTCGTTAATTCAATCTTTGGTATCTGGAAGTTATATTTAACAATTTTTAACGTCAGTAAAGCTGTAACATTCAGCCTCGTTGTGAATTGAAACACCAAAATTTGGCAGTTACCTAAACATTTTAACATAGCAAAATTGTGTTTTAAGGTTTTTTATTATTTTTTAATTTGAGTTACCTAAGAGGTGAGTGATGACTAGATCTACAATGAAGAAGAATATTTGCTGTTGAATAGTAACATCTAGGAACGGGTTAGTACAGTCACTCAGAGTTTAATGGGAAGGAATTATTTTTAACAATTATTATACAAGTTTTTTTAAAACAATTTAATTTATTTATAAGTGAAATCATGTTATATGTAGATGTGCCTGATGCCTTAGCTCAATTGGTAGCGTGGATTACTACTAAGCTAAGAGTCCTGGGGTTTTGTTCCCAGCAGGGTAAAAAAAATATCATTGATGAAATGCAGGGTTCCCTTTTAATAGTGATGAACTAACGTTCGGGGTGTTGGATTTTGTGTCAGTTTTAAGATAATTTATAATCCGTGTGTTGATATAATCAGTTCAGTAAGTGTAAGTTGATTAATTCAAATATAAAAAATAATGTTGACGGGAATAAGAGAAGTTCGTTCTTTCCTAAAGTTCCTTCCCAAAAAAATCGGACTATATTTTTTCTTTGTTTATGCTACACTTCTTAAACTCGACAGATTCTTCCTTTAAATAGTTAAATGATTAGGCATAGATATTACACTCACTGGATGTATCAAGAACTAAAATGAAGGCATGATTGTTTTAATTTGATATGGTTTTGATACGAAATGATTGATGTTAATTTTATATGCTATTAATATGCAAATGAAACAGGCTACATTTGTGAAATATAAATTAGTTCATTACTAAAACATGGAGGCTAGTGATGATACTTAATAAAAAGAAGATTGGAAATTATACTCCAGTTAATAAAAACACGTCTTATGACACCTTAATTCCAAAATTACTATTTTTTTTATTTTAGTGCTTATTTTTTAATCATATTTGTCATTCTAAGTATTTTGTAAATTAGTTTGCCCTTTTATGACATTATTTTCATTATTTTAGTTAAATATGTGTGGTTAAATATCTAGTATATATATATATATATATATATATATATAGAGTATATATATAGTATATATATATATATATATACATTTATTATTATTATTAGCACCGCGTCTTACTACCCGTTCGAGTTATACTTACTTACGCTAATGTGTAGTGGTAGAGTGATTGTGAGATGAAATGAAGGACCTACAGTTTAACGGAGGATCCGAACCATGGTGGAGGTCTGGCATTCCCCACATTCACAAGTTGTGATTAATACACGTCTTGTCAGAGGTGAAGGAAGGGTTTGGTAATAAGATAAATCTGTGCCGGGACCGAGGATTGAACCCCGGACCCGCAGCACAGAGGTCTGAAACCTTACCCCTAGATCACCAGGTCGCCCTATATAAATTTAAACTTATGCTATTGTTATGAATAGTTGCATAATTGTTTTTTTAGCACTGCTTTTTACTACCCATTTGTGTTGTACGCCTATGCACTAATTACGCTAATAGGATAGTATCGAGGAGGGTTTAATTTAGAGGAAGTGTACCCATATTTGCATGGAGAGAGTAGAAAACAATTTAGAAACAAAATATCCTCAGTAACCCTAATCGGGATCTCCCCCTCCCCCCCTATTATTGACAGTCTAGTCCAGGGATGGCGAGACGTTTCCAACCAGCGACTAGCTGAATTTTAAACTAGTCCAGTGTCCCACCTCTTATTTAGTTTTTTACTTTATCTTGACCCCATGAAGAGAGATGTTTTGAGATCATCCAAAATAATCGAACTAAAGATTTTGGCATATATATTTGTATAAAAACAAATAGTTTCTTAACTATAAGCAAAAAATATACATTTTACATGAAATAGTAGGCCTACTAAGAAATATGTACCTAATTGTTATGCCCTTTGGTGGCCAGAAATATTCCTCTTTTCTCAATGGTTATGTAACATTGTAAATAATTACATATATGCTCTTTTTAGGAGTTATTTCGTTTACATTTTTTTTTACGAATCTTTAGTAAATGTTTTTCTCTCTTTAATTTTAAAATATAAAGTCTGTGCGGTGCGACATACCATATTTAAAATAGAAAGTCTGTCCGGTTTGACATACCATATTTAAAATAGAAAGTCTGTGCGGTTCGACATACCATATTTAAAATAGAAAGTCTGTGCGGTTCGACATACCATATTTAAAATATAAAGTCTGTCCGGTTCGACATACCATATTTAAAATAGAAAGTCTGTCCGGTTCGACATACCATATTTAAAATAGAAAGTCTGTCCGGTTCGACATACCATATTTAAAATAGAAAGTCTGTGCGGTGCGACATACCATATTTAACGCGCATTTAAAATAAAAATTGGTTGAGTACTATGAAATGTATCTACAACTTAAATAAAATTGTAAATATTTTAACAATTACAAAATTTTAAAAGGTAAGATTTATTTATAAAAGTGAGTCTCTTAAGACGATATTAATATAATTGGCTAAAAAAAAAAAAGCATTGAAAGTAACAGCTTCAGGGGGAAGATATAAAATAAATATCTATAGATGTTAACAAAAATACATAATGTTTTCCATTATATATTTGAAATGGGTTATATTTTTCTATTCAAAATATTTAAGTTCAGTTCATAACTTTGTTTTAAACAGCACACAAAAGGATTCCTACAGTTGATTTCAAAAAGTTCATTATTACATACATGTGAATGACATGGCTATCGAAATAAAATAGCACATTGGGAAAAATAATTGTTTTCTTTAGTGTTAGTTGGCGTTTCACCCAAATATTGTTCGCGTGCCATAGAGTTGCCATCCCCGGTCTAGCTTATTGCGAGAATACCGCATAGGACCATGCGAACATTGAAGTGCTTATATTTAATATTACTATTAAAACACTTTTTTTTTATTTAATAACGATTTTTGGTATTTTCTTTGAATTAATAATTATTTTAACTATTCTATTACCCACGTTGGTGGCCACGTGGTCTGACACGCTACTTTTGCTAATCCAAAAGTATTACTGTGTTATAATACGAAGAATATTTGACCCTCTTCAGTGGGCGAATTGTCGTCATATTAGATCGCCCTGTTGAAGATGGGGAGAGTCAGGTATACTGAGGATATTTTTTCCTAATTGATTTCTAAATCTCACAAATGTGGGTAGATTACTTCTAAAATGCTTCCTTCCTCATCCCTACCCCATTAGAGTAATTATCGAATATGCGTATAACCTAAACAGGTGTTATGATATGGTTAGTTACTTCCATCACTGTTTCCAACCTGTGGCCCGGGTCAGTTATTTATTCAAGCCATATATTTTCAACTACCGGTTTGCTAGGCCTGTCGTAGCTTCATATTCCTTATAATCTAACTTAAGACTAGGACAGGCACAACATCTAGACCCCGACCGTTAATTTATTACCGTGAAAGAATAAACTCATATTTTCATCAACGATAAATATTTGGCACCGACTGAACTAAGGTGTCGGATCGTTATGATACGGTGATAAAAGAAAATATCTCCCCCAACCCGGCCCTCTCCCTTATTTAGTAGGTCACAAGCCACTACTGGGGAAGATGTTCATTTCTGGTCTTGTTACGTAATGAATGAATTATTGGAGAACATTACTCGTGAGAGATATTTCTTGTTTGACGGTTGAGTTGATTGAGACGAATTTGCAAATGAAATGTAACGAGGGAACATGGAGTCGTTGGACCCCCCTCCTTTTGGGTTTTATTTGTAGAGTGAGGGAGCTAGGGTGGTGACTATAGCTCCCCCCCTCCCCCTATAGTAGCCTGGGGGTGCATACATGTCTTCTATACGATAGTAACTGCCCTGCCGTAAGGGAAAACTCGATTACTGGCTCAGTGCGGTGTGGAATTACACGTGAGTTTGTGAAGCAGAATAACCTCTCGCGTGGCATGCTATAAACTCATTTGCGTTGAAATGCCTCGAGGCCCAGTGGCGGATAGAGGAATATTTCAGAGTAGGAAGTAGCTAGCTAGTTAGGTATAGGCACACACACACATATTGGGGGAAATTTGAGAGATTCTCACATTTTATAAATTAAACCTCTAACATAATTGAATGATTTAAAAAAAAGTATAGCTATATGTTAATTCCAATAAAAAATATCTAGTTCAAGTTTTACTAGGAATTCTTAATAAAATGAGTTTTTTTGATTTATTGATAAACCAAAAATAAAAATTATAGATATCATGTTCTGAAAATTGAAAAATGACACCTGGACACGGAAATCGAACCAGGAACCTTTGGATTAGTACGCAAATCCTCTAAACACTGAGATAGAAAGGAGTCGTTCCATGCCCAGTGTCATTCTTCACTCATATTTTAAGGCAAAGTCTGTTATGGATGTGCAGAAATGTTCAACTGCATATGGGTAATCAATTAAGATCGTGAGCTATCAGATAACGCAGCCACCATAGACTCGGTAGGGTTTTATGCTGTCACTTGTAACATTATTATAATTGAGAATGTTTCTGATGTTAAACGTTCTTAGAAAAAATTAAACCTAAATGGTAAACTCTTAAAGCTTGTGAATATTTCGATATATTTCGAATATTTTTCAATTTTCAAAATATAATATCCATATGGAGTAAATCATCACTAAAAGCATACATAATATCTTTGGTTATTTGATTTTTAAAAATTATATAGTTGGAAACTTTTGCTCTAGGGCGTCACTCTTACAGTAGAATAGACTGCCGATTACAAGGAAATAGAGATTCAAACAACTGTTGGGTGTACTGAGGTATTTTTTTTACAGAATGGTTTTCCACCCTCCCACCACGAAAATATGAGTACACCTCCTTAAAATTCAACCTTCCTCATCCTTAACACATAAAGAATGAATATTTCCCAAAAAACACATATTTAAAGGTTTTTTGTATTTTATTTTAGTTAGATAAATACTAACTTATTGTCATGAATTAGTCCTAGTTTCAAAAGAAAAAAAGTTTTTTTAAAGAGAGAATTAAAAATAAGTATTATCAACTTGTTTGTGTTGATTCTTGGAAAACTCTGAGTTTAATATTTTTGGGTTTTGCGATACAGGTCTTAAGGGTTTTACTGACAGATAATTGATTTAAAAGCTTATGTGTCCTTAACCAGTGTTTTTATTTGTCTCCGAAAATGGAATTTCGATCAAAGAAGGAAGGTGGAGGGCAAACGAAGAGGATTGGTTAAAGAGGGTTGTCTAAAACTGTCGTAGACGTGAGTAAAAAAATAACTAACCAGAAGAATAACTTTTCTCCTAACTTTCATCGTTGGTTCTGATATTGACCAAGTTATCTAGATCTACGAGACGGTATGCTTTGGACCATATGGAACTCGGGGAATGGAAGTTTGTTCTGTTAAAAGTTGTTTCATTTGGAGCTCGAACCCTTTAGAGCCATTCACCAACTTGACCCATATCCTAGAAGGTGACGCAACACATCGACTGGCCAAGATCAAGGGTGCCTACCGGGGGAGGTGTGGAAGAAAGGAGGGTGGAATGGATTCAACAGGCAAACTAACAACACCAGTGGGTGCGCAGACTAAACGTCAAGATCACCTTGTATGATTTTCCCAGGGGAGATAATGTACTAGACAGGCAAAATAACGACACTGGTGGACGCGCAGACTAAACGTCAAGATCACCTTGTCTGATTTTACCAGGGGAGATAATGTACTAGACAGGCAAACTAACGACACTGGTGGACGCGCAGACTAAACGTCAACCATGAAATCCTGTTCACTCGCTGAACAGACGCACCTTACTAATGCGACTACGATGTTGTATGATCGCCCAAAGCTATTGTATTGTTTTTCCTTTGTAAATATATAAATTGTTTTATTGTGCCACTGAATAATGGTTATCTTGGTTCTTATTGTGGTAAAAGCTTCATCCATTCCACCTCCTAACACCCTACCTCTTTTATGTTCATTCTAATTTTATCGTTCCATCTGCGTATAGCTCTTCCCAATTATCTCTTCTCATTGGGTTTGTCATTCAACACCTCGAATACAGTTCTAGATTCTCCCATTCGCACTGCATGTCCAGTGAACCGTAATATGCAAGAGTTGATTATCCTAACAATGTCTTGTGATGAGTATGTAGCACATCATTATGTAACCTCCTCCACTATCCATTAACTTCATCCCTTTTTGGACCAAATATCTTCTTAAGCATCTTAAGATAGGTTGTCTAGCTAAAGTAAATTCTCAAGTATGATTATGGTTTGAAAAACCTTTTAAATAATTCAAATATGATTTTTTTGGTGGCCAACCTTATTGATAACATTTAACTATATTATGAGTGTTATTTTACAGATATTTCTAACGTTTATCAACAATGACAGCTGCATGTCACACAACTTGACGCATTAATATATGAAAGTATATCTAGTAACATTTCTGCCAGATAAGGTTATTTCTATGAAAACTAAACTATACACACAGATTGATGTGTGGTCTTTATTTAGATTTAGTTTTCTATGTACCGATACATTTGAACCTCAGAACTATTCACTCAGAAAGAGTTTAGTTAAAAACTTTGACGTTAAATCGTAAATAAATACAAGCAAGATTAAGCTAGTAGATAAATACTCTCTATGAAGCTCACTACAAACAAATACGAAAGTAATATTAAAAAAAAAGTTAGGTTAAATTAATTTATTTTGATTCCTCCATTTCCGCCATTTAGTTTTTATTTAATAAGGTATGTTTGTGTCAACTTTAAGGTTGCATTTCCCATTCGGTGGCCGCATGGTCTAACGCGCTACTCTCACAGTAGACTAGACTGCTGATGACGGGGAGATTGAGGTTTGAATCTTAGTGGGGTGTACTAATGTTGGTTTTCCAAAATGGTTTTTCACTATCCCTACAGGAAGCTGTGGGTACAATTTATATAAATATAACCTACACAATCCCTAAAACTATTAGATTAATTGGTACATAAGCGTATAACCCGAACGGGTATTACTATGAGGTGCAAACATTTTTTTTTAATAATAAAGCTATGATACGTCTCTAATAAAAATGAATAATAGGCGAGGTTTGTGGAAGCCTATAAGATGGCCGATATTACAGGCCATCTCCCTCCAACTCCACTTTATATTCGTCGACTGAATTTAATGAGGTGTGTTTGTTAGATGGAAAAGGTCAATACGAAACTAGATGGATAAACCACCCTTCACCCTTCCACCCCTCATATAGGAATGTTTGTACTAGAGAGGGTTGTTTGTGCGTCCCAAACCAAATATCCCTTCGAGCTATGAGGTTGGTTCCGAATGATACAAGGTCAGGGAAATTATACACGCGAGATTTGGTACTGTTGAAATTATCCACGCCCGAACTGCATCAGCACAGCTATGTTGGTAATTGGTTTGACTATATACCTACAAAATTGGATGTGTAAACTATTTTGTTTAACTATTACGTTAGGCACCAGGTTTATTAATGGTTTAATCAGGCGTTTATAGCTGATGCGACGGATGGTTCAGAAGAAAATGTACTTCTTTAAAACCCACCTCTACGGTGTAGTTAGCTAAGGCGCTGGTTTAGTGTTGAGCTAGACCACCAGGGATGGGGAGATCAAGGTTTGAATCTCACTCGGGTGTTCCTAAATTGTTTTCAACTCTCCCTTCACGCAAATGTGGGTTCACTTCATATATATTCAACCCTCTCAATTCCTAACCCATTATCATAATTAGTACTAACCCAAACGGATGGTAAGACGTGATGATAAGTTTAGAAGAAAATGTATTTCTTTAACTATTTTTTTCCCTCCAATTTGTAATCTATGGTAGATTTAAATGTGTATTATGGTTAGGAGCAAGTTCTTAGACACCAAAAGTGTTTAGGATTGGCAGGCAAAGAGGCATACAATTATAGAATCTAGGCCATAGAATAGGCACTTAAGTAAAAAAAAGCACAAAATAAGACATGTAAAATTGATTTTATTACCGACAGACAATTAATATTGAACTGTTTTTATTAGCACTATATCTCCCTACTCCTAAATAGATTAATTTGATAGGGTTAGAAAAGTGAGATTTAGTGGAAGTGTAGCCGTATATTCATGGAGGGAGGTAAAAAACCATTTAGTAGAAAACATCTTAACCTGAAACGAGATTAAAACCACATCCCCTCTTCAAAAGCATCCTTTGTGAGGGTGACGCCTTAGCCCATTCGACCACCTTAGTGGGTCACATTCTATTAATTACTAGATAATTTTCTAGATTCTTCGCAGATTTTTGATATTTTTTTCATATTTTTTTTTTATAGATCCAAAGGTCCGGGGTTCTTTCTATAAGAGGTAAACTGCTATACCTCTTACAAGCTGATGTTTCTAGACGTATTGAATCATATACAAATCCATAGTCATAGTAATTAAAAAACTATTACATATAATATGTTAGACCACCTATTTGGCTTAGTGATCATAGTTCCTGGCTATCGATTCAAATGCCCCAGGTTCGATCCCCAGTGATTCCAGTCTTTCCTGTGAAGCAATGTGTCTGGAACGGGATCAACTCAGCTTCGTGAGAACAAATGAGGAGCTACTTTAATGAAAAAGTAGTAGCTCCGGTCTAGAAAACGGATATTAACATTCTAAGTGTTCGTTGTACTGACAACATGACACCCTCTATACTCAGAAGTTGGCACTATCCTCGCCAGCAAACGGCAGTCCCTCGGTTGGTATGAATCGCTTGTGGGCTGACGCAATTTCTTTTTTTTTATTCAATGTTAAATATTTTTGCTATTTGAAAACAAAAATGAAATAAAAAAAAAGTATTATTTAGCTACTCATATCTAATAAGTGGATACCTAAATATTTAATCCACCTAACATTTTGACTTTAAGAGCTGAATACCAGGGTTTAATACCGACCTTATGTTCAGGACCTGAAAATCAGTCAAACGACCCCTCTTTTTGTTTCTGGTACAACCCCCCCCCCTCAGCCCCCTTCACCTTGGATCCAGTAACTTACAGCACCATGGTTCTACCAATCTAGGTCTGGGCTTCAAGGGCTCATATATATATATATGTGTGTGTACTGAACATCTGTGGTTGTAAATCCAGTCACCAGATGGCATGCGCTTGCGGTGAGGAAAATTCACCAGAGAGTGCTTTTCCTTGCTTTATGTTGAGCTGCTTGAGTTGCGACCAGGACTACCAAGAGTTTCCGTATTAACGTGCTCTGCGGTTTTTTGGGCTCTCCGGGCACGAGGTCAGAGTGGTTCACCTATTCGTCCTTTATCTCCTCTTTCTTCACCCCCTTTACCCCGAGACAGCCTCTCACCTTACTCTTCCTCGTCCGTTTACTGTCGACCCGAGTGTTTTCATGGCGACGATGGGCGCTTCTTGAACCTACGGTCTTGCACAGGTTTATCATGACAAATTCTGGGTTGGGATGTGTGTCCTCTTTTAACCCCCATCCCTTCCCCTGCTCTCTGTTGTTAATGGTTAGGTATTTTTTTTATTGCCTTCATAGAGGGAAAAACAATGTGGAAAGGTTTTTCGAATAATAAATATGTATTCTGAAAATTGAAAAAATGACACATGGACATGGGAATTGAACCCGGGACCTTTGGCTTAGTACGCCAATGCTCTAACCACTGAACTATCCAGGAATCGTTTCGTGCTCAGGGTCATTCTTTACACACATTTTAAGGCAGAGTCTATGATGGAATTGCGAAAATCTTCGGCTACAAATGTGTGATTTTATTAAGATCACGAGCTATCAGATAACGCAGTCACCTTCGACTCGGTAGTTGGCTTGTCACTACCACTTGTACAATTATTCCTGGCTAGCTCAGTGGTTAAAGCATTGGCGTATTAAGTCAAAGGTCCCGGGTTCAATTCCCATGTCCAGGTGTAATATTTCAATTTTCAGAAGATGATATCTAGATGGAGTAATCCTCACTAAAAGCATAGATAATAGGTTTGACTATTTGATTCTTTAATAAATATGTAGTCTAATACATCGTGAAATCAAATATCGGCAAAGAATAAACTTTTTAGGTGTACTATTTATATTTATATTTCATGAAATCCTACCATATTCGTAAATTTAAAAAAATGACATTTATAAAAGTTAAATTAGACCCGGGACCTTTGACTTAGCATGCCAATGATCAATCACTGAGTTTTCCAGGATTCGTTCCGTGCTCACGATCGTTCTTCAGTCATAGTTAAGGCAGATTCTGTTAGGGACGTGTGTAAATCCTTGGATAACAATGAGTTATCGTTGAAACACAGCCCCTAACTACTTGGGGGTCGGCTATATACTGCCATTTGTACAATAAAATGTGTACATTACCATCTGTAGTGGGTTTGTTTCCCCTGTTTGGATGCCAATTTTGAAATTTATTAATATGATACGGCTTCATCCGTAACTAAAATATCATTTTAATCTTCTCAGCTTCGTTAATCATGTACAATAAGGGGTGCCTCTAAAAACGTTCCAACTGACGAAATTTCTGTAAGTTATGTTTCAATGTATACAAGTTCCTTGTCTGATCTGTCATGTGGTAAACTATTATTATTATTATTATTAGCACCGCGTCTTACTACCCATTCGGGTTATACGCACTTACGCTAATGTGTAATGGTAGGGTGATTGTGAGATGAAATGGAGGACCTACAGTTTAACGTGGGATCCGAACCACGGTGGAGGCCTGGCATTCCCCACATTCACAAGATGTCTTGTCAGAGGTGAAGGAAGGGTTTGGTAATCAGATAAATATGTGCCGGGACCGAGGAGTGGTAAACTACCGTCTGTTAGCTGATTAAAAAAAAGCATTAAGGGTTCTGAGAGAAAGTAGCATAATTTTTTTTTGTTAGCACCGTACCTTGCTAACTGTTCGGATTATACGTTTATGTACTAATTGTGCTAATGGTTTTAGTGATAAGAGAGAGGTTATGTTTAGAGGATGTGTATCCGTATTCACGTGGAGGATGAGTGGAAAACAATTATGGAAAACCACTCTCAGTACACCCGACTGAGAATCGAACCTCTATATCCCCGTTATCGGCAGTCCAATCTACTGCGAGATTAGCGCGTTATAAGAAAAAAGTTATGATTTATGAGTAATACTTTTTTCCCTCACTTGATTGATAAATTTGTCAAATGTTGGTTGCAACATGTTTAGAAGCACGCCTTCGCTTCCCTTTAATTAATTGTAGGAGCGTTCGATTACCTCCAACATAATATTTAAAACAGAAATAGTAGAAGCAAAAAGTCACCCAAGCCAACTTTGTTGCTTGTTCATAGAACAGGTTTTATAATGTAGTTTTTATGCAAATCTACAGATCAAGACCTTTATTTGATCATCACCTTTTGAAAAAAAAAAAATATTGGCAGTTGTGTCTTTTTAGCGTGCATACATTCACCAAATAACTTAAATTTTATATATAGAGTGCGGCTTGTATATTGAAAACCTGTAAACTTTGATATTTTAATATTCTAATCAAATGATTTTATTAATAATCAAATGGAAAAGAAAATTAGATTTGGTTTGGTTTGGTTTGGTTTGGTTTGGTAGAACTCGATAAATTGCTGTTGAAAAAAATAATAGTTTTCTACCTGCGGCTTCGTCTTTAAATCTTTTCGAAGTTTTACAATTTTGGGCACTTCTTCAGTTTATGAGATTTAACTACATGGCACGCACTTAAGTGACCGCGTGGTCAAACGCGCCAATCTCACAATTGACTAGACTGCCGATGACAGGGAAACCGTGGATCGAATCTCGGCCGGGTGTATTGAGGTTTTTTTTCCAAATTAGTTTTCCACTCTCCCTCCACGCAAATTCAGGTACATTTCATATAAATATGACCTCCCTAATCCCTGAAACAATTACTGTAATTAGTACATGGTCTTATAGCCCGAACGTGTAGTCAAATGTGGTGCCAAAAACAAAACAAAAAACTACATGGCAGTAAGCCCAGAATCGAGATATAACAGAGCGGCCGCCATCTGTTAGAGAAGATAGTGTACATTTATGCAGATTGAGGGTGTCATTTGGCCTGCACAAAGAACCCTTTGGCCATTAATCTCAGTTTTCTAGACTGAAGCCGCCACTTTTTTCTTTCAAGTAGCTCCTCATTTGTCAACACGAGGCTGAATTGACCCCGTTCCAGACCCACTGCTTCACAGATAATCTGCAAGCACTGGGAGTCGAACCAAGGATATTTGTATCTGTAACCATCTGACTTCTAGACCACAGAGATAGTCTTAGCCAGATTTAATTTAAAGATAATAATTAATGATGTTTAATTGATGAAACCATAAATTTCTTAAAAAAGAGTTTACTATTTAAAGGCTTCTTAAGGGGCTAATATTGCTAATATTTCTGGATATAACCTTGCCACTCCACTCCCATAATACCCTGGAAACAAGCACTTCAGACAGGGCGAGTCCTTTGGTATTTCATACTTGATCCCTCTTCATTTAACTACTGGACTCTGTGGCCCGAGTACTTTCCATTTTACCTTTCTTTGTGTCTGCTTCATCTCTCGCTCTTCATATCAATTTACCCCCTCCCCCCCAACTGAAACAGAGAGGCTATCCTGAGTCACTCGACAGGGAAAAGTGCAGCTATAATCTTTACACATGGCTTTTGATTTTAAACAAGTTCTAACCTAATCAATCAGCTCATATATATATATATATATATATATATATATATATATTCATTCTACCATCTCATCCATCTATCTAGTCATACATTTCCATCCATCTCTACATTAGTTCTTTCGTAGCCATCCATCCACTCATTCATGTTTATATATCCATCCATATATCCTTATATAACTATTCAGACAACCACCCGTTCATGTATACAGTCATATCCATCAATCCAAAACGTCCGTTCATATTCATCCAAATACATCCATCTATAACTATACTAAAGATCCATTCTACCCTTCATATTATCCAGCTATCCAGGCATACATTTCCATCCATCCATCCATCCATTAATTCATCAATATATAAACTATCCATATATTCATATCTAATTATTCAGACATCCACCCATTTATGTATAGAGCAATATCCATCCACAATCAACAGAAACATTCATTAATATCCATACAAACACATTAATCCTTATCCATCCAAACCCATCTATCCATATCCATACATCCATGCAAAGTCATATATTCATATATCCACCCATAACCGATTATTAATCTACCCTTTCATCCATCCGTATCCAAATATCCATCCATAACT
Organism: Timema monikensis; assembly: GCA_902151445.1. Taxonomy (NCBI): domain Eukaryota; kingdom Metazoa; phylum Arthropoda; class Insecta; order Phasmatodea; family Timematidae; genus Timema; species Timema monikensis. The sequence goes on from CABFVZ010000518.1 coordinate 348,092, forward strand.
AAATCTTAATCCATCTATCCAATCATGCATCTAGCCCTACATATTTATCCATCCATCCATATCCATCAAATTGTCCAATCGATCATCCATATATATCTTCTCTTTCCTCTACCACTCTATTCCTTCCTTTCTCAATCAATTACGCCATATACATCCCTCCAGCCATGTAAAATAGTATTTGAAATGGAAAGAATGACAAAGTAGCGACCGTTTTCAATTGTTTAGAAACACAGAGGAATCGAAGCGAGCCAACACGAACGATTCGATTGGAAAGTGTTTTGCAATAGAGCGTACGTTATTGGAATACATTTTGCTTCCTGCCAACATCGTACTAAACATGTCAATGCTCTTTGCCCTCGGATTCACTGAACCCCATCATCCATGTATCCACGAACAAATGAAATCACACAAATGCGTCACCCTTTCTCATCGGATTATACTTCCCTAATAATTGCAGTCCCATCAATTGTGTAAGGTCGGTTGTTTAATTTCTCTGGTTCGGTTGATGAAATTTAATACTGAACACGTCGTTGTGAAGTGTTTTGTATTCATTTCCAGGCCGCATGGGTTGTTCATTGTCAATAATTTTGCTAACTGGGTGTTATTACCGACGTTTGGTATGTTTCATATTTAAATGAAGCCTTGGGACATTGTTAATTTTTAAACTATAGTCGTATCGCCATCCAATAGCTCTTTTACAAAAATATAAAATAGACAAAAGGAATAGATTTATGGTGGTAGTGAAGGGGAAGTGATAAAAATGCAGTATTTTTTGCAGTTTTTATAGCAACACTTTTTTTTAGCCAAAATAAGTAAAATAATTCTTTAGTGAAACTTAGAGTTTAGTTTTCTTCACATGGTGATATCAACAGTTGTTGAATATCTGTCAACGGTGTCCTATAACTTAATGATAACTTTTAATCTTCATTTAAAAAGTTTCTCAACTGATACCACTATGTTTATGACAATTATTCAACAAATGTTGATATCACCATGTGAAGAAAATTACAATCTATGTTTCTACTGGAGCAATAAAATGCTTTGCTATAAAATATGCAAAAAACACTAACATTTTATCGCGTCCCCTACAATCCCCCGTTAACTCCTCAGTTTTTTTAATTTGGCACTGGGAGGAAACTTAGAGAATAAAGTAGGAAGATCGGTTGAATTTCAAAGAAGAGTAAATGAAAAGAGGACAATTTCTGCAGGTTATTCGATAAAGATAGACCAAATGGATAGGTCACATTTTGAGAATAAACGTCATATTGAGGCGTGTCCTTTAAGGTAAGGAGGAAGAGAAAAGGAGACCAGGAAGAGGAATTCATTCGATATGTTTTAACATTACAAACAAAATAGCAAACCTAATTTTTCCATGAAAATGACTTAGTGGGTACGTTACATAAGCAGAAATTTACAAATTTGATCATATCTCCACAACTCTTTGAGATACGAAATAAATTATCGTTGTAAATTTATAATGCTATTTCATTTATTTTTGTAACTATTTTTATAAAACCAAAAGTTTCTGAGATATAAGAAAATTATATATATATATATATTTACGGAGTTCGTTGAGAATTGAAATGGTTTGTCATACTCTTTGGTGGACAAAAATGTTGATTTTTTTCTTAATGGGTCTGTAACAATATATATTATTTCATGTATGTTCTTTGGATGAGTGTTTCTGCAACTATGTATATTGTATCGTTCTCAAAACTTATGAGCCTTTAGTAAACATACCTATTTTAAGATAAAAAGAGAGATAAAGTCGGTCCAGTATACCGTACCATTTATTTATTATTTGTGACTATACAATGTCAATATCTAGGTGAAATTGCTGGGTGTATAATGCAGTGTTCTCAAAATCAGGTTAATTAATCAAAAAGCCAAATTAACAAATTCGAGGCGTGTTGCGTGACACAGTCTATACAAAATTATTAACTTAAAATATTTTCTCTACTTAAATCAATAATAAATCCCATCATACATACATTAATTATTTTAATTATATTTTAACGTATAAACACATTTATTTTGATATACATAGTTTATAAATAGGATTAGTTAATACTTAATTTAAATTATAAGTGTTATATTTAAACTAAACTTCTTTATTAAATAATTTGAATGTTTATAATAGTTATTCATATATAATCTAGGCCTATATTAAATTTAAGTTATGTAAGATTCACTTACATGAACCCCCCTTTTATAAGTTTAAAAATAAAATGGGGGTTCATGCACGTCTTACTACCCAATCAGGACTATACACATTTTAATCACTCTAGTTGGTAAGGTATGAGGTAGATATAATTTAAATAAAATTTATCTGAATTTGAATGAAGAGAACGTGATAAATAATCCAGGAATAAAACTACAACTGTACATCCGGTACAACCCTGGCTTGGACCAGCAGTAGAGCTTGACGTTTAATCCGCGTGTCCACCGATGTAATTATATACTTGCTACTTATTATTATTATTATCATCACCGCGTCTTACTGCCCATTCGGGTTATACGCACTTACGCTAATGTGTAATGGTAGGGTGATTGTGAGAGGAAATGGAGGACCGACACTTGAACGTGGGATCCGAACCACTAGCTACTTGATGCTATGTATTTAAAATTATTCATGTATGTTTAAAATATTTTAAAACGCAATTTTCGCCATATACTTTTGTGGGATAGTAAAATATTTTAAGCTGTATTTAATTAATTATTTAAATAAAAGTTTACACAGTCAAATGTTGAAAGTTATTTATTATAAAATATAGCACAACTATTATTGTTTATGTGAGTATTATGATTTCTGGCTGGATGATAATATAATAGTATTTCAGTACGGCCTGTGAGGCACGAGTTTGCAAATTCTGGTGTATAGTATTAGAAGTAATGTACTAGGTTATATTAGTTTGCAGTTTACATTAAACTTTAAGTGTTTATTACTATTATTATTATTATTATTATTATTTTTATTATTATTATTACCGCGTCTTACTACCCGTTCGGGTTATACGCACTTACATAAATGTGTAATGGTAGGGTGACTGTGAGATGAAATGAAGGACCTACAGTTTAATGTAGGATCCGAACCACGGTGGAATGCTGGCACAGGAAATTTACCCTCTCTTCTTACCCCTCTTACGACCCATACTCTATCTCCCTTGGTTAAAATAAAATAGGTTTGTAGTTTATAAATATATTTATTCTGATAAATTCCAATAGTAATAGAAAAAACCAATTTGATGACTGGAATGTTTACTAGATTTACTTGAGTATTAGTAAATAAAGTCATTTGATATGCAGATCTCATTTGGTAGATACATATTATTAATACCTAAAAAAATTAACACTTATGAAATGATAAAGTTTTATCAATTTTAGTTAGAAATTTTACTTCCAAATACATATATTTTTACTGATACAAATAGATTGGTACTATGATTTACTTCTTACAACACTTAGGTCTATACTGTTTTGTAAACTTTGTTGTAATTTTATTTTTTATAGATGCAACATTTTTTATCTCACTTATAAAAATATCAATTTAAAGAGTAACATAATTTTGACCTTTCTGTTAATAAATGTTTCACATATTATGTGACGTACCCCCTATTTTGCCTCATACAAGCCCTCAAACCCCTCAAATTGAGAATAACATATTTTACTCGTAGTAACTGATGAGCTTCGTCATTACTAGGATAACGTAATTGAAATTTAATGCGTTGTAAAGTAGGGTATAGGATGACCTCTTTCAATCCTTCATCAACGCAACCCCCAATCCTTTATTCATGACAGATGATTATCAGTAGATATCAAAACGCCATGTAAATTAATACAATTTGTCAGAGTACGTAATCATTGTTTCATAGAACTAATAATAGATCTAATTTTTTTTTTTAAATCTATACTTATAAAATAACATGTCCTGGTTGACTGACTGACTGACTGATTCATCATCGCCGAGCGAAAACTATCAAGGCTACAAGCATGAAATTCGGACTGTATATTCATTTTGTTATGTAGGCAACCACTAAGAAAGGATTTTAGAAAATTCCACCCCAAAGGGGTCAAAATAGGGGATGATAATATGTATGATAATATATATGAAAGTCCGTCATTTTGAAAGTTACATAAACAAAATGTTGTATTTCGGTTATTGACGTAAAACAAATAAATACATGTTTCAGGAATTTTGGAAATTTTATTTAATAAGGGATGAAAAAGGGGGTGAAAGTTTGTATCGGACTTGCATTATTTTTGATCTGAGGTCAAGTTATGGTCATCAACGTAACGTAATATTTTAAATTAATCTGTAAATACATATGTATATTTTCGTATTTGTATATAATCAACTTCCACGCGAGCAAAGCCGCGGGCAACAGCTATCTAGTCACTTATAAACGTGTAATTTATAAACATTAGAATTTGCGTATGATATACAAACTAACTCTGCCTAAAGTATCACCACCTAACACTAAACAAAAGAGGTGAGAATATATGAAAAACGAGTTAAAGGCAGTGTTTTTTGCAGTTTTTATATCAAAACATTTTGGCCAAAACACACAAAATATTTCTCCAATAGAAACATATAGTTTAAACTTCTTCACATGGTAACATCAACATTTCTTGAATATCAGTCTTCTTCATCTAAGATTTTCTCATTGTACTACATAAATTACTTTAAACCTTAAGTTCTTATTATATTCGTTACCCCTTTTCATAAGATGAAACTATTAGTAATGGTTAAGAAAAAAATGAGTTTATTATACAGAGGTTTTGGATAAAATGAGTGATAAAAATAATGAAAATTTCTTTCAAACAAGGTTGTTACATTTAAAATGATCAATTAAATTTTAACAATTTACTAATCATGCTTTTATTTCCATATGTAACTAAACAAATATAGATTTAAAGGATGAAACTTATTATTACAATTACAATTGTTCTGCCACTCTTCGTATCCCTTACCTATTATATATATAAATCAATCTGTTAAGATATAGTCCGTTAAATGGTGGGGGTTGTCGGGTTTAAAATAGCGTTTAAAATAGTCAAACTCGCCGTGTTAGTGGATTTATTGTATACATAATATGATGTAAATAGCTAATTGGTAAAATACTATGAAATTTACGCTGACCTGGTGGTCTAGGGGTAAGGTGTTCAATCCTCGGACCCGGCACAGATTTATCTGATTGACAAACCCTTCCTTCACCTCTGACAATACGTGTATTAATCACAACTTGTGAATGTGTGGATAGCTAAGCTTCCGCCGTGGTTCGGATACCATGTTAAAATGCAAGTCCTCTCACAATCACCCTACCATTACACATTGGCGTAAGTGTGTATAGCCTGAATGGGTAGTAAGACGTGGTTATAACAACAATAATAATAATAACTATAAGTTATAATCTAGGTCTGTTAGTCTAGGAAACAATCAAAGAATATCTCTATATCGGTGGACTAATACACCCCATTCTGGACAAGGACTACATAAGGGCAACCACACACGACCGACAGTATGACAGACGTGTGAGGCCGACAACTAGCGACCACACATGCAACCGACCACCATCATTTGTGGTGGTATTTGGATGCGTGTTATGGAAGATTCAATATTGGTACAAATCGTTTCTTATCGCGATTTATATTTTAAGCATAACATCTTACTACCCGTTCGGTTTGGACGCATATGTGCTAATTACATTAATGTGTTAAGGATCAGGAAGGTTTAATTAGGAGAAAGTGCACCCGAATTTGCATTGGAGGAGAATGAAAAATCACTTAGAAAAAAACACCCTGAGTTCATCTAACCGAGATTAGTGCACTGATCTCCCAGTTACCTACGGTCCAGTCTATTGCGAGAGTAACGCCTTTTAGACTGAAGGTCGGCAACCGGTTGATCTCGCGGTAACTTTCAGTCAATCCTGTAAGAAAATTACATCCAATAAAAGTCTATCTTTGATTTATATAAACTTGAAAAATATATCATGTACTTTTAAATAATATTTGAGTGAAACAAAAAATTACTTGCTTGGTAAAATAGGTTATGTTACACACACACACTCGTATATTATTACCACGTTTTACTACCTGTTCAAAGTATACACATATAATATAATTATTATAATTGGGTATAAATGACGAAGAAAATGTTTTAGAACTATCTAACCGCATTTTCGTGGAAGGAGAGTCGGAAACATTTTAAAAGCCCGTCAGTAGGCCCGATTGAGATTCTAACCCCCATATACCTTTCATCAGCAAGCCAGTCTAACATAAGAGTTTAGACCAGGTGTGGCCAAATAGTTGCTTCCGATCTACTGGTCGAACATAGCCGCTAGTTTAGTCAATCACCTTTTCGATCGATTGAAAATTGATCGAAATAAAATGAAAGAGAAGGTTTGCAAGTCAATATTAGAACATTTAAATATCAAAGCTGTCTGACTATTACCATTTACAATCCTGCCTTCGTTTATGACAGAATAGATATGAACTATCATCCAACAAACTATCCTAAGATTATGCGATGCCATGTCGCAACTTCAAAATCAAGTATTTAGAGAGAAATTAACATTTTTCAAGGCAAATATATAGTATATGGTTTAATGAAAAACTCAGTTTCAGTGTGTGAAAGAAATAAAGTTTTTATCTACAACATAATTTTACCATTAAAACAAAACAAAATGTATTATTAATATTTTTTTACGAATGAAACAAACAATATAAGTTTATGGTTCCTTAGTAGATTGCAAAGGATTTTATTTCTTTGAAGTAGATCCCTAGATTAAAAAGTCTGGCCACTCCTGGTTTAGACCATTAAGCCACTGAATGTTGGTGACCTATACTGACATTTTTCATGTATGGGGAGTGGTATTAATAAAACAAACAAACAAATAAACAAACAGAAACAGTGTCAGTAAACCTAACAGGGAGTCAAAACCAAATCTTCCCGTCTACGTAAAAACCAAACAAAATAATTCTGGTATTTAATTCACGCACCCACTGATGTCGGTTATCGAGCGAACTTGTAGATCATACAAAATGCCTGCAGCTGTATCTGACACATGTGTCTCCATTTATCGCCGATACCACACGTCAGCTCACGAGAGAGAGAGAGAGGGGGGGACACATTAATCTACCATGTCGTCTCTCCTCTGTTACAGGGTCCGAGCAGATGAACTCGTCCCTCTGACACAGCTGGGACATACAATCCACTGGTAAGTGCTATTCACAGCTCTAATCTAGCGTGCCGTCGCGACGACGGGTGTCATGCCGGGACGCTGTCAAGCGTCGTGTCTCGTCATTACTCGGACTAGGGTGATCACTTACAAGCCGATTTGTAGAACTGTTTCAGGAACGATAATCAGGTTATATTTAAATTGAAAACGTGCTTTGTTGGTTTAAACCAGTGGTGACAACCCGCGCGGCCGCATGCTGCCCTCGACTAAACCTCATTTTATATCACCCGTTAGATGGAGAAAAAACAATTCAAGTTTCTCATTAGGCCTATTATAACACTTAAACATTAGTGGTGGCCTATCTTATGTTTTTTATTTTGTAAATCTGTGCATTATTTAAAAAAAAATTGTACTCTTAGTTAAATTTTGTGTTTGTTTTTTAAAAGTGTTTCTTTACAAATTGAAATTTTTCTGTTGGAATTTATTATTAAAATTACAGTTTATAATTTAGATATCTCCCATAAGTGCGCTTTTCAAAAATAATTTTCTAACTATAACTTATAGGCTTATTGGTGCACCCTACTTAGAAAAATTAAGGGAGGATGCAAATTTACATAGCAGGAATAACAATGAAAGTAACAATCTATTAAGTGAAAACATTAAACAATACATTAACAGATCAATACAGGTTCTTCATATGGTCTTGATCGTCTAAATAATACATCAAACAAGAGATCAACAGCTTACACGTTGATCAATCACCGAAACATGATGGTTAAGGGGTAAAGCCAATAACCTGATGCTGGCACACCTCAATCAAAGATATTTGTAGGCCCGTTTAAGACGAAAGATAAACCGCGTGAACGTCATGCCCACCATACGGGGGAGTTAACCGTATTCCACCAGTTCATAAATTGTAAACCCCAATTGGGGGATCACAGTATTAGTAGTGGTTGGCTAACACCGTGCTCATGATCAAAATTTATAATAACGGTGTACATTAAATCAGGTCTAATACCTGCAAGGGCGTGACTTAAGAAGCCCATCTAAAGGAAAAGAATTCAATACAACACAGCGGGCCGCTATGGTCTCGCTCAGACAAGCCGTGCCCAAAATGAGAGGCTACAATCATACCGAATAACAACAAGTAAATAGAGTCCTATTATAGGCCTGGCCAACCCAATTAGGTCGTTGATAATACCCAGCAACTCCCTATTATCGAAGGCATACGTTCCCCTAAGGAAATCAATTATATGAGGAATTTTGTAACTAATTAAACGCTTTTGCGTTACAAAATTTACTTAGCCAAAACACGTTCATCTTTACAAGACAATACGACTCGCAGATATAAAAGCCACCTTATAACCAATATCAAATCTAAATATTGATAAACCCACACTGAAAATATTGTTCGGCCAACCATCTAACCCTAACTGACTTGTGTTGTAAAAGGGGGGCATTCCTACCAAACTGAGTGCACACCCAATACATATTTACCAAACACTCAATCGGCCCTGAGGGAACCTAGTTAACCTAAGTACACATCACTTACATTTCTCCAAAACAACCCATCGGTCCTGAGGGGCCTAGTTAACCTAAGTACATATCACTTACAAGTACATATCAGATACATTTAACAAGACAAGCTATCGGCCCTGAGGGAGCCTAGTTAACCTAAGTACATATCAGATACATTTAACAAAACAAGCTATCGGCCCTGAGGGAGCCTAGTTAACCTAAAGTACATATCAGATACATTTAACAAAACAAGCTATTGGCCCTGAGGGAACCTAGTCAACCTAAGTACACATCACTTACATTTCTCCAAAACAACCCATCGGTCCTGAGGGAGCCTAGTTAACCTAAGTACATATCACTTACAAGTACATATCAGATACATTTAACAAAACAAGCTATCGGCCCTGAGGGAGCCTAGCTACCAAAAGTTCAATGACTAACAAGACAGATCAAACCACCTCAATTTCACTATTACAGGTACCACACTTAGAGCACAGCGAAGTAACTTAATCAACCCCCATGTCTTCTCCACATAACAGTTGAACCAGCCCATTAGCCGGGTGTTAAACAAACAATACGTAGCTAGTAGTTGTCTATCCTAATCCTCATGGTAGAAAGATGCAAGTGCGTGTAGTGCACCAGCGGTTGAATATTTGATAAATGCGAACCAGCTGGGACGGGGGCTAGCTCTTGAGAGTCCAGGATTCCATTCCACGGGACGCCATAGCATCCTTATCAGACTGTGATGGTCCGCTGCGATATAGGCCAAGAGAACAAGAATTTGATAACCGTTCAGTTCCAGACAGTAAGTAGAAGTTTTTTTTAAAAAAAACAACATAACTCGTAGTGCAAATTTACAGAACACTCCCCGACTGGGATAAGAACAGAGGAAAAGAGAAGGGGTGGAAAGTTCCGCCAACCACGCCTCAGAAAGACAGCGCTCGGAGGAGTGCGCGAGGGTGAAAGGAGGGGAAGGGGGGCTAACGCATGCGTAACGAGCAGAGAGAGAGAGAGAGAGAGGGGAGACAGAAAAGATCTGAACATCAAACATTACAAGAGTTTTTTGGAAGAGGTTTTAGCACTCAAATTAATTAAGGCTCGTTAGAAAAGATCTAAGAACATTACCATCATCAGAGGCCGACCACGGGAAATTCAATCAGGAGCTAAATCGATGAAAGGTAGTAGATACCACGCAAAGTGAGATACCCATTCCCTTGTGCAAGATAATACTCGATAGTTCGGAACATTGGTTAAATTTGAAAAAGCTAGATTTGTGTGTTTGGCAAGGGAGGGGGAGAGGGGATGGACTTGCGGCCCGTCATTGATCAGTTAAAGTAAAAATGGCCCTTGGGTGTTGAATGGTTGTGCACCACGGTTCTAAGTGCTCTAAGGGCGTCGCTCTCTTGATCGACTGGGCTGACGATGGCAGTGGGAATGGGGGTTCGAGTCCCAGCTGGATGTTGTGAGGTTGGTTTTTTCCTAATGTTCCCCCCCTCCCTCCACGTAAATGTAATTAGTACATTAGAGTGTTTGGCCAAAAGGGGTAAAAAAGACGCGGTGATAAAACTATTTATTGATATTTCATATAGAGCTGTACATGAGGTAAGGATACATACGGGTTGTGTAATGGACTTTTTACATTGGAAGTCGATCATCGTCGGGTTGTGCTGAAGTCTTGTATCCCATTTGGTTTTAAATCCATCCTGGTGCTATATCAGGTTAGACACTTGTAAGGGTTTTAACCTTATTTAAAAAAAAATAGTTTAGTGTGGTTTTTTTCGTTAGTGATTTAAACACACAAGTAATTTAAAGCTTAATATAAGAGTTTTGGATGAGGAGGGTATATTATTGGGAAATTATATGCATAAAATTGGAAGTTGGCTGTGAAAAGATTTCCCCGTACTCGGTAGTTTAGATCAACACGAAGCTAGCGCTTTAGTTAACCACGCCAACTAGGTGGGTAATCTGGTTAAAATTGGTACACGTATTTGGCAGAAGTTATAGAACAAACATAATAAAATGCCAAACTGTCGATTTAAAACGGAACCTTAGCATCACTTGGTCAAATGTAGTTTTACATACATGTAAGCTGAATCGATCTCTTTTGGTATATGTTATCAGTACACACAAAGTAGCAATATTAATATTGTATTATTATTATTATTACTATTAGCACTGCGTCTTACTACCCGTTCGGGTTATACACACTTACGCTAATGTGTAATGGTAGGCTGATTGTGAGATGAAATGGAGGACCTACAGTTTAACGTGGGATCCGAACCATGGGGGAGGCCTGGCATTCCCAACATTCACAAGTTATGATTAATACACGTCTTGTCAGAGGTGAAGGAAGGGTTTGGTAATCAGATAAATCTGTGCTGGGACTGAGGATTAAACCCCGGACCCCCAGCACACAAGTCCGACACCTTACCCTTAGACCACCAGGACACATTAATATTGTAGAATTTAATCAATGTTTAACTTTGAGGTTTCTTCCCAGCAACAACCCATAAGGGCAGCGAGGTAAAATATATCGAACATACAAGACGTTAGAACTGCTCGTATCTGGTGATCTTGTGTGAGAAAGGTGAAGGGCTCTGCATGTTCCCCTACGGATATTGAGCCATGTTATTCCCTCTCTCCTCACGCCACTCGATACTAGTCCTCACCTGAGCTCGGGAACACGGAAAACATCGCTTTCCACGTCGGCAACATAAATAACGTACGGCACACTTTGTTCTAGTAATATAAAACCCACTCGATATTTTTTTAAATTTATCACCTTGTATTACCACCTGTTCAGGTTATACGCAACATATTATAATTACTCTAATGGGGTAGGAAGTATTTTAGAGGTAATCTACCAGTATTTATCTGGAAGTAAAGTGGAAAACTATTTATGAAAAACCGTTCTAAACATACCCGATAGGGATTCAAACCCTAATATTCCCGTCATCGACAGTCCAGTATATTTAGAGAGTGACGCCTTAGACCATTCGACCAAAGAGGGTACCAATTTATTTTTAGTAGTGCTTTTAAAACAAGGGTTACCAACGTATTAATCCAAGAGGAATTGATGAGGAGTGTCTCTGAGAGATGATGCACTCCCATTAGATTGAAGAAAGTGAAGAAAACATTTCCAATGCAGCTGGGTGATATTATAACGCTGACCTCTACGCCGGTAGGGACCTAGGGGAAGGTGAGTCTAGCGACTTATATCACCTGGTCATAGGTGTGTGTGTACTGCACATGCGATATATTTTGACTCACTAGGTCCCTATTTGACCAATCACACCTAGGCTCTGCTCTACACACCTCACATGTGAAGGTTTTTCCGATAATATCGGACCATTGAATCTTATGTTAAATCATGGGAACAATTAACCGGTAGATTTTTAAAACTCTTAATAATCCTGGAAACACTTTACGCCACGCCACTGGAATGATAGAACCAAAGGTGTATTTCAGCCAATAGTTTATATTTTATGATTAAATTAATTTATTACAATTATTTTCTCATTATAGGATTGTTTATCGGAGTATTTCAATTAAATCTTTAAATCTCCAAGATAGAGATTTTCCTTCTTTTGAAAGAGTTATGGCTAAAATGTTTATACAAAATAGCATAAATATATATAAAAATATGGTAAGATATCAAAATAGCTTTTCAAATGAATGATTTTTTATATAGGTAAAATTAATTTAATATTTCAATTAAAATTTTTATTACCGGAAGCCTTTAAGGAGTTAATTTATGTGACTACACTAGAGAATAAAGTTATTTATTTATATTTCACTTTGGTTTCATTTTGTAAAAGGAACGGGGAAAAATCTAGGACAAAATTGAACTTTTATTTATAAATTATTTATATTTAAAAAAAATCTCTTTTTGTGTCAAGCTTTTTTTGAGCTTACAAACCCCTTACAAGCGTCACTTATGAAGGTTGAAAGCGGGTTATGTAATTCTTTTGTTTGGACCCTGTGAAGGGACTAGAATCGAAAGCCGGCATCTTGTTGACATTTTAAGATATGTGGACATGTATTGTCTCCCTATTTTTTAAAGCCTATCATGAGGTTTCACCAGGCCTAACGACCTCTTTTGATGTCATTCATTTTTTGTTGGCGTGTGACAGCAAATTTGTTCCATTAGTTTCGATTTGAAGTTATTGTATTCCTCTTTACGTTTATTAAACTTTTATTTTTATAATGAAGTTTTTTTAAGTGAAAAAAGTACCTTGTTTAATATTTTATCCTTGTACAATAATTTACAGCAGAATTCTGCCAATTATGATCCTTGAGAACGCAAACTTTTTTGTTGTCAACATCAATAATATAATATTATTAGTGTCGAAATTATAAATGTTAAATATTTGATCCAAAAATTATGAAGTTATTGGAGTAGAAAGAAGGACACACAGTGATGATTTACATAACCTGTACTCATCACAAGACATTGCTAGGTTAATAAAGTCTCTTAGATTGCGATGGGTAGGTCATGTAGTTCCAATGTATTAATATAGAGCCTTGTTCAGGGTATTGACTGGCAAATCCAATGGGAAGAGACCATTGGGAAAACCTAGACGTAAGTCTGGATGCGAGGATAACATTAGAATGGACCTGAAAGAGAAAGGGTATATTTAGTTGAACAGGATAGAACTAGCTCAAGATGTAATGAGGTGGACTGGATAGAACTAGCTCAAGATAAATTAGGATGTAATGAGGTTGACTGATTAGAACTAGCTCAAGGTAAGAATAGGGTGTAATGAGGTGGGATGAATAAAACTAGTTAAAGATAAGGTTAGTGTGTAATGCGGTGGGCTGGACAGAACTAGCTCAAGATAAGGTTAGTGTGTAATGAGGTGGACTGGATAGAACTTGCTCAATATGGGGATAGTTGGACCGGATATAACTAGCTCAAGATATGGATAGGGTGTAATTAGTTAGACAGGATTGAGCTAACTCAATATAAGGATAACACGTTATATGACCACGGATAAAATGTTTCGTTTGTATATAAAATGAGCTATGGATAAGATGTCGGGGTTCGAATATTTACTTGGTACTCCAGGGATGGTTTTCAAAATATGATTTTTATATTTGATTTTACAACTACCCCTTGACATGAATGCAGTTGTATTTCATCTAAAACCATCCTTCTCTCTTTTCCCTCTAGGGTGAGTCTTTATATGATAAGTTTGTTTAAAACGTCTTGGCTGAAAAAAATAAAGTAATACAATTGTATGACCCACTTTAGTGGCTGCATAGCCTAAGGTGCTACTCTCGCAATAAACTAGACTTCAGATGATGAGAAGCTCGTGGTTCGATCCCGGTCAGATGTATTAAGATTTTTTCAAAATGGTTTCTCACTATCTCTCTCTCTCTCTAGCTCTCTCTCCGCCATTTCGGGAAAACTTCTTCTAGATTCAACCTTACTTATCCTTAGCCCATTAACGTTATTAGTACGTATGCGTACAACCCAATCGGGTAGTAAGATGTGGTGCTAAGAAAACAAACAAACGAACAAGCAGATGGTTTCCCGTTTTTTATATTCTCATATAAATATAAAATATTGTAATTGTGAAAATCCTTGACCTCCTGATTATGGTCAATATTTACGCTTGTTGTGTCCCCGAAACACAATAAAAAAGTGAATTTTATATAATTTGTCTGTCTGTCCGTGCCTGGCCACAGATTTGAAAAACTTTGGTGTATTTTTTTTGATCACACTTGATATTTAGATGTTATATCGCTAGACCTTGGGACGTTTGTTTCTTTTATTTTGGCTCTCCCTATGGTGTAGTGGTTGGTGCACTTAGCTACGAGTCTAGGGGTCTTGAGTTCGATTCCCGGCTAGTACCTTTGATATTTTTTCCAAGAGGGGAATTACCCCAACGCGTCACCGGGGTTTGTTAATTAGGGTTAAACTAGGTTTAAAAGTTTCCACTGGTTCCATACTATCATTCTCACAATCATCATAGCCTCATTTCATCGGGACATGAAAAGAGCTTCCATAAAAAGGATGTATCCATTAATTTAAGGGTAGTTTACTAAAGAACCCATTTTTTATAACTCCACATTTTTCTAAAAATAGTTCAAATTAATTTGTTTGAAATAGCGATTTAGGCATATTAGACCACCCAAATAAAACTGTGTATTTGTTTTTTGGTAAAGATTCGTTTATGATAATTTACTGATGAGTAATATTTTTAAAATTCGAAAATGGCTAGTGTTTGACATAACACATAGAACTGTACCTATACGTGTTTTTGTAAAAAAAATAATCTCTTACCTAGTTTACTCATGACCAGATTTAATTAAATATAAATATTCTAAAAATGACTGAAGATTTGGTGCATAATGGGTATCTCAAGTTATTTACAATATACTATTTTATATATTATTGGTTTTTTTTAGAATTAATTATTTTAGTTTATTGATAACTAAGTTTTGAATATTTTTTTTAGCTGGCTCCAGCGATTTAGTTAAAAATTTGTTTCCGAAGACTATTTTACATGATAATTAACAATAAGTATTTTTATTATTAAAATAAATTAATTCAAGTGTATTCTACTCATAGCTTATTATAGAAAGCTGGAATAAAAAAAAGTCCTTGAATATTTAGTTCAAAATGGGTGTATAGAAATAATATTTAGTGAAGAATAAGAATATGATTAAAATTTTTCAAATTGAGAATCACTTAAGAATGTTTATTGTGATCGACAAGATGATATGTTTGTTTCTCTGAGGAATACTTACCTAGGGGTAGTTTATTGAAAGCATATTTTTGCAAATTATGTTACGAGAAAATGTTGTGATTGTGTTGTCCCATTTATTGTACTACGCACGCACGTACGCACGCACGCACGCACACACACACACACACACACACACACATATATATATATATATATACATATATATATATACACAGATATATACACACATATACATACACACATATACATACACACACATATACACACATATACATATATATATACATATATACATATATATACATATATATACATATATATACATATATATACATATATATATATATATATTACAACGTTCTTTCTTCTTTAAATAAAGTTTTCAACATATTCAGTAATACTTAGGCTACATATTAAAATAAAAAGTAAACAGTTTTCCATATTGGTAAATATTTTTTTTTGTCCTTTTTGTTACAGAGGAAATACTAAATCGGCTTTGTTACATATTTTATCTTTTTGTAAAACTGTTGAGGTATGTTTACTGGACTTTGTAACGACTAATCAGCTTTCGACCCTAAGGTAGGCTTAACGCAGCGGCAGCGGCTCTTCAATGTTTAAGTGGTTTTACTCTGCGAATGTTCTGTAACGGACGTTAGTTTCGTTTCTTTACGGAGGTTTGTTGCGTGCTAAGAACGGACTTTACTAGGCCGGTAAAAAGCCACAGCGGGAAAGCCGTACTTTGATTGATCCCATTCATTGTAATCTGTATTGAAGTTATGTATTTAATTTCTTACAGTTAAGACGATTATTCAGTTTTTACTTACTGAAGGCTTTTTTAAATTTAAAGTTGTTTGTGAATAGCGTTTAGCTAACAGCCTAAAAATAAACTATTTTTCTCGCGATTTTTTTTTGGACCCTCCTTCCTTCCGTTTATAGACCAGGTGGACTTTTATCCTGACCCTTTACCCTTCTCTTACCTACAAGTTGTGTTACGTATATTTTCACATCAAGAGCCAATGTCATGTCAACAAACAGTAAGTTCTTAACCTGCGTTTTCAACACCGTTAATCCTAAAACCACTTCGGTGGCCGCTAGGTCTGATGCGCTACTATCGCGTTGGACTAGACTGCCGACGATGCGGAGATCGAGGTTCGAGTCTCGGTTGGGTGTACTGAGCGTGGGGTTTACTCAAAATTGTTTTCCACTCTCCCTACATGCAAATGTGGGTACACTTTCTTAAAATATATCCTCAATAGTCCATAAAATTGCTTGTTTAGTTAATACATAGGGACATAACCCAAACGGGTAGTAAGACGAGGAGATAAAAAAACATAAAAAACACCGTATATATTCAGAAGTTTGTAATTATATTTACTAGCGGTGAAAACATGAAAAATAATATAATTTTTTTAGCATTTGAATTTAACTATAATATATTATGTTATGTAACACAGTGAAGTATCCACCCTCTCCGTATGTAACACATGCATACATTAAATATACCCCTCTCTCCTTGTCAAGAGCGTTACGTGGTTAATGGATTAACCCATCCATAGATTTAAACTAAGATAGAAAGGTGAGGAAGGTGGAATTTGGAGTAAATATACCTCCCGTTAATGTGAATTCAAAATGGGAAACGATTTAGAAGAAAATAAAAAACACTTTAGTACACCCATCTGATGTTCGAACCTCGATCAACATCTCCGTAACCAAAAAAAGACGCCAGACTAAACTAAGACCTAAGTTCACGTCGGTACTAACGCCACTGGGTGTATGTTATTCGCCTTTTAATCTGTCTCATTGGGCATTCAGGCAAAGGTGTCAGTCTCGTACAGTCTGGTTTGCTGAAGACGAGGAGGTTGTCACTAACAAATCCCGGCCGGGTATACTACAGTGTTTTTAAATTCAACTTTAATCATCGCTGCTCCTATAATGTAAATACTTAAGTATTGAGTATGAGTTATAAGACAGGTTTTTTTAAAATATTATTAGGTGTTCTATCTTTTGACAGTTCTGTTGCTGAATCAAATCGTCCAGTATGTTTTATCAAAAGTTTCAGTTATAAGACCCTGAAACCTCATTTTCTGTTCTTGTTATAGGTCATTCACGAGTTGAATTATTGGTATTTCTGGTCCATCTTTACTTACACTTGGGTGACCTGGCGGTCTAGGGGTAAGGTGTCAGACTTCTGTGCTGGCGGCCGGGGTTCAATCCTCGGTCCCGGCACAGATTTATCTGATTACCAAACCCTTCCTTCACCTCTGACAAGACATCTTGTGAATGTGGGGAATGCCAGGCCTCCACCGTGGTTCGGATTCCACGTTAAACTGTAGGTCCTTCATTTCATCTCACAATCACCCTACCATTACACATTAGCGTAAGTGCGTATAACCCGAACGGGTAGTAAGACGCGGTGCTAATAATAATAATAATAATAATAATAATAATAATAATAATAATAATAATTTACTTACACTTGGTCTTTTGTAACCTACCTCAACAAGTATTTTCTTCTTATAATGTAATATAGACAGTTGGCCTTTTGTCGTATAATAACCTGCATAACTATTCTCTTATAACTTTTCTTATAACTTCTTCATAAGTCATTCAATATGCGTTCTTTATCCACGGTAGCTACACACAAAACTGCTTACTTTCATACATAATTTATGTTTTTTCTAGCAACTAATTCTAGTAAATCTTAATTTTATTAAAGGCCTAGGAAAAGTAGTTAATTTAAATTGCAACAATTTAATTCCTTGCATCAAAGAACTGTCATTCGAGTGAGATTTATAGCTTCGGTCCTAAAACTTTCTTTTTTATGTATCATACAGCTGTAACTTTATAGATGATGTCAATTTTACAGATTTAAGATTGAGCTACTGTTTGTAAATTCTCTATATATTTCACAGCTCTATTTCTAAGCCCTTTTAAAAAGGTTCACCCCATGGTTATCCGTCTAAATATTCATACGTTGTTCCTAGTTTAGAGTGAACCCCCGAGGAAGAATACTTTTGCATTCAACTATATCGAGCATGTTCTTGTGTTTATATCGAGACATAAACACAGTTTGCTTATAGCCTGGTGTTTGTTTACTCTGCCACAAAATAAAGTTCTGCAGGCATGAGTTCTAGCTATGCAAATGCGGGATAAGCCCTTATACTTTGTTGGAAAACACTCGTAAGTCCACAAAAATAATCATTAGTGAGGTGTGAATATCGTTAATATATTTTCAGTGACTACCATTCGGTTTACTATCTTGGTGGACTTTGGCCTACTACAAATAGCAAGAAAACAAATTAATCTTAATTTGAGTAAACTTTAATCATTTATACTTCTACATTCTTCTTACTAGCCGTTCGACTTGGATGAAAATGTACTAAATACGCTAGATTGTTAGGCATGAGTAAGATAAAATTTATAGAAACTGTACCAGCATTTTTCTAGAGGGAGTGTGGAAAACAATTTATTAAAAATCATCCTCAGTACACCCGATTGAGATTTGAACCCCGGTCTCCTGACATTGGCAGTCTAGTCTATTACAAGGTTAACGTCTTAGATCAATCGACTTCCGAAACGTTGTTTTATAATACCTCATCTTATACCTGTGTATCAATTTAAGTTTGTTTTTAAAACATTACCAATTAGAATAGAAAAAACAGGATACTGTATAGTACATTGAAATATTAAATTCTACCTTTTAACATGTGGTATAATCAACTCTCTCTGAACTAAATATAATATATTTGTGTTAGTTATTATCAGCTTTTTATTAAATAATAAACACTGGAAAGGAAATAAATAGATAAACAATTTCTGTGTCTTTATTTATTATAACTTTTTAAGCTCGTACATTTATCGAGGAGTTATATATACACCGTGTTTTATTTAAATGTTCATTTCTCCCAAAGTTATTATTATTATTATTATTATTAGCACCACGTCTTACTACCCCTTTGGGTTATACGAACTTTACGCTAATGTGTTATGTTAGAGTGATTGTGAGATGAAATGGAGGACCTACAGCTTAACGTGGAATCAGAACCACGGTTGCGGCCTGGCATTCCCCACATTCACAAGATGTCTTGTCAGAGGTGAATGAAGGGTTTGGAAATCAGATAAATCTGTGCCGGGACCGAAGATTGAGCCCCAGACTCCCAGCATGGAATTCCAACACCTAGACCACCAGGTCACATCTCCCAATGTTCATTTATCACTCTTGCTTCACAGTATTCTATTCGGTGAAGATATGAACAATGCTGTAAAAATATATAAAAATAAAAATAGAGCATTTGATAGGTTAAATACTCAATATAACTTTTAAACGTTACGGGAAAGAAGAAAGATCTTCTCACAAACTTATATTATTAATCCTGTAAATATTAATGTGTTTTTCACACTCTTGATTAAATCATAAATGTTTTTGATCATTATTTGATAGTAGTGTACCTTTACTGGGTGCAATTTAAATCCTAAAATAAAACAAAACACGACCAAGTCAAATAAAAAAAAATCATACAGTAGAAGAATATTATTCGAGTGGAAATAAACACTATACAAAACGTAATTAACATGTAAAACATACACACACAAGAAGGGTTTCTTTCTGAAGATTTATGAGCATTGAGTTTATATTATTTTTAATGAAACAACGTTTCGTGTGTGTGTGTGTGTGTTTGTGTATTATTAGCCTAAGAGAGAGCAGGAGAAGATTTGTAATATATATATATATATATTTTAGAAATTTTTAGAAAAATTCAAACAAACCATTGTTCGAAATAGTCTTGGTTCCTAAAAAATCATGCAATTATATAAAATAATGGGTGTATTAAATTTATCAATGTATTTATATTAAAAATATAGAACTTCATTAGAGTTTTGAAAAGATGTAATTATCAAAATTGAGCTTAATTATAGATAAGTATGAAGAAGTGTAATTTCTACTGAAATATTTTTTTCCACCGTGGGCCACTACTCGCTCCGGATACTTGTTCGCCTTAGACGGCTTGGAGGGCGTACACAATTAATCAAGAAGCACTAGCGCTGCCCCCCNTGGCACTACCAATTTATTAACATGGTTTATTAAATAACACCCGCCTCGGTGGCGTAGTTGGCTAACGCGCTTGTCGTGTTTAGCTCGACTGATGAGGACGGGGAGATCAAGGTTCGAATCTCGGTCGGGTGAACTGGGGATGGTTTTTCCTAAATGGTTTTCCACTCTCCCTCCACGTAAATGCGGGTTCACTTCCTCTAATTAAACCTTCCCAATTCCTAATCCATTAGCGTAATTAGTACTGAAAGCGTATAACCCGAACGGGTAGTAAGATGCGGTGCTAAATATTAATATGATTAATTATTAAATCACTGTCGCCTTAACGCTTCGTGATACTATAAGTCAAGCAGGCCTGTGCTGTAAGCTGCATCACTTGATATATCACGGCGCTAGATTATACTCTTGACTAATTAACACACGGTCTATTAAAGTATTTATCAAATTTTTGGTGATGTATAACCCCAAAATGAGATATATGCACACTGTGGAACTACTGGGGGCCCACTGGGGACATGGGGGCAAGGGTAGCGGGGTTGACATGTATGCAGAATAAACATATTTTATGCAATTTCATTTTATGAGTTTAAATACAAGAAACAAATTGAATGAAATGTTGAAAAAATCCACATAATTACATTCAATAAGTAAGTAGGCTTAATAAGTGTTTGGTCATTTAAAAAAATTCTAAACATAATAATTTTTGATAAATAATTGATCAGATTTGTTAACTTAAAGTTGATATAGACTTAATTTTTTATGTGACTTTTATTTACCCAGTAAAGAAATAGAGAATAGTAAGGATATATAATTTTTTGCTTTTAATATTTTGGTATTATATATGATAAGCATTATTTAATTAATTTTTATTATGAAAGATTTCCTATGGGCCACTTGATAGGCCTCCGTGGGCCACACTTCGAGAAACACTGATCTATTAGAATACAAGTCTTAATTTAATTTTTTATTATTGAATATTATTTTACTAAATCTACCGGATGAATAACAAGAGATATATTAACTTTATTAAAACTTCAATATAGAAAGTACAAATAAATTATTTTCTAACAAGAGAAACAAGAACCAATTTAATTCTTTAAAAAATAATAGTTAAAATATGGTTGAGTTTAAAATAAATATAAATTTGTGTCGGACACTTTTAATACAATTAAAAAAAGTTTTTAACATAAATGTGCTTGGTAGTGGTTTGCTATTTTTAATTTTTTTGTTATGTTTTGTAAAACATTTTATCTCAGTATTTAAACAACCCTTTCAGTAAAGTACTGGAATAGTGTTGTATCGGACAATATGGACAAGTACATTTATTCAGTCAATAATTGAAATGTTCAAATCCATGGATTATCAGATATATTTCCATATATTAATTCTTGTGAACCAAAACACCATACGCCATGTGAATATGAAACATTTATATTATTTTTGCGAGACACATGTATTCCCTTTATGAATCTATTGTATTTTAGGATTATTTCGTCAATGATATAATGGCCATCACTCTATGTAAATATAAATACAGCTTAACATTGTTTTTCTATTTGAGGTATTTAACGTGCACTTTTTAAGCTGACTGATTATATCAGTAGAGGATCTACAAAAAACTCAAATCTAGAACAAACAAAACACCCATGGTTGTATATTCATTTATGTGAAAGGGGAAATCCATATTTCAAAAATACTATACTTTTTTTTTTTTTTTGCTATGTAGGAAATAGAACTTTAGACCATTAGCTCAGATGGCAGACATGCAACTGACTGAGATGAGGTGTCTGACAACGGTTGTTAAAATATTTTATAAATAGATTGTGTGCTGAAATAATAAGATAGGTGCAGTCCATTTCTCATGGGAAGGTAGGAAAAATTACCCTTAGTGGACCTGACTGGGATTCAAACCACCTTCTCCCCGTAGTATTTGGCAATCCATTCTATTGTGAGAGTGATGCCTTCTACCATTAAACTAAACTTTAATAACCATTTATCCTAGGATAAAACCACAAAACATTATTTTGTAAATCATCCACTCGTCGTTCTAAGCAAAATTACCATAGACATTAAAAAAAAATTAGGAACTTTTCAAAATTTTGTCATAATTAATTATCGCCACTAAACAAAAAAAAAGTCAAATAAAATTCTCTGAACAACCCTCTGAACAAAACAATCAGAGCCAATTTAAAACCCTTTCAAATTTAAAACAAATCAGTTAACTACCTTTAAATCAGTTCGTTCTCTGAAAAACAAGTAATTTTCATGTAAAACACTCCACATACATCCATATAAAACAAAAGCATTAGAGCCAATTTAAAAAAATTAATCAGTAAGTCAACCTTAAATACAAATGTTTTCTAAAAAACAATTATACTGTTTTATATATATATATAATAAAAAAACACTCTCTAGACATACATTTTAAAGATAATATTTAGAAACATCATAGATTTTTTTTTAAATTTCAAAAATATATTATCAGTAAATGACTATTAATTTTAAGTCTAAGATTAATATAGTTATTTGTTCTCGATGTATGAGCATATAACATTTCCAAATATGAACAAAATTCACCCAACCATTTCGACTGTAGCTCCGAATACAGACATAGATGGGGACAGACACAATTGCAAAACTCAATTTTATAGATCGAGGGCACATAAAAAGTAAAACTTTATTCCCAATTGCAATACTTTCTCTGCATGAGAAAATAAAAAGGTATGCCATAAAAAAAGAGTAGTTGCGTTAGCTACTATCACTAATCTTTTTTTCAATCGCCATCGCACGTTACTACCCGTTTGTGTTTTACGTTTGTTTTTACGCTCTTATGTTAGGGAAAAAAAGGCTGAATTTAGAGCAGCTGTAGCAGAATTTGCTTAGGAGAGTTGACAATCTTTGATGAAAAACCACCCCAAGTACACTAGACCGATCACTCTGTCATCTACAGTTTAGTCTATTGGGAGAGTGGCGACTTAGTAGCCCAATTAGATGGCCTAATAGTCTATCACTAGTCCAGCATGCAGGCCAGGGGTGACCAAGACAATCCTGCTCACCACCATACGTGACGTGTTTTCTCGACGAGTTTGTTTCTGTGTTACGTTGTCTTGTAAAGAGTCTTGGGGAGGGCAAGGGGGACCGATGAGTAGTGTCAGAGGGAGAAGGAAGGGGTGGGTGAAGGGGTGGTTGGATATTTAAATGAAAAGGAGAATAAAGGTGAATACCAACCCTATTAGCTCTCCCCAACCCCTATTAGCTCCCCCAACCCCTATTAGCTCCCTCAAACCCCTATTAGCCTCTTGTAAAAGTTTGACAACGTATCAGTGAGTTGAAAAGTAACCGTTTAGATTACTTGTGTTGTGTATAGTTTTTGTTGTTGTTATTGTTGAAAGAATCTACAATATGGTATGGACTTAAAATGAGGATTGAGGGGAGGCGAGAACAGTCAAGTGTTTTTTTTTCAGATTTTATAGCAAATAATTCTTTGGTCCAATTAAATCAAATATTTCTCCAGTAGAATCAAAGAGTTTAATAATGAATATCTATCAAGGTGTCTGAGAATTTAACGACAATTTTTTATCATAGTTTAAAAAGTTTCTAATTTAATGACATTATTCTTGTGACAGATATTCAACAACTGTTGATATAACCACGTGAAGAAAATTAAATTCTATGTTTTTACTAAAGCAATATTTAATTTATTTTGACCAAATAATTGTTTTTCTATAAAAACTACCAAAAAAAAAAGAGCCTTTTCTCGCGTTCCCTACATCAATAACTTAACGTTTACACCAGTATTTTAAAACCATTTTACGGTTGCGTGCCCCCTTATTCGGTAAACACTTATCTCCAAGTACCCCCAAGAGTTTATTTTTCTAAAATTAACTAATTAATTAATTAAAACCCTTTTTCCTGGCCGTACTAGTGTTTTCCTTCAAACTAATTACTTAACTTAGGAAGGAAGTTGGTTGTTTGGCCAAAAGGTTTCTTCAAGCACAGTTAGCTATTTTTACATGTCAGGATACAAAAGTCAGTTCACATATTTTATCGCAGTAAACAACTTCTATAAATTTTATACGTCACTTAGGTAAAATTTAATTTTCAGCTTTGGTACATAAAAAAAGGGGATATAATAATAAAAAAACCTAATACATATTACTAATAATAATTAACGAAATACCTAGGTTTATTAAAAATACACTATTTTTTATATTAATTCCAAATTAGGATAACTTAAAATAATAATAATATTTAGCACCGCGTCTTACTACCCGTTCGGGTTATACGCTTTAAGTACTAATTACGCTAATGGCTTAGGAATTGGGAATGTTTAATTAGAGGAAGTGAACCCGCATTTGAGTGGAGGTAGAGTGGAAAACCATTTAGGAAAAACCACCCCCAGTTCACCCGACCGAGATTCGAACCTCGATCTCCCCGTCCTCAGCAGTCGAGCTAAACACGACAAGCGCGTTAGCTAACTACGCCACCGAGGCGGGTGATAACTTAAAGAAAATAAAAATACCACAAATACAAAAATAACTGTAGCCTACCCGTATTAAAGATGCTGCCTACACCAGTTTAAAAACCACTAGTGTATTTATTTTCTCTGAGGTATGGTAGTCATCAAAACATAAAAACACCGAATGATGATTAAATATATCATTTATTTTAGTCAAAACCACTTCGGTGGCCACATAGTCTAACGCGCTACTCTCGAAATAGGCTAGACCACCGATGACGGGGAGATCTAGAATTGAATTTTGGTTGGGTGTACTGAGGGAGATTTTCTAAAATGAATTTTCATTATCTCTCCACTCATGTGGGTACACTTCCTCTTAATGTAACCTTTCCAATCTCTAAGACCATTAGAGTAATTAGTAAATCAGCGAATAACTGAAGCGGTACCTAAGAAGCGAGGCTAAAAAAATATTAAGCCAAATTAAATTTTCTTCTGGTGGCCGGGGTTCAATCCTCGGTCCCGGCACAGATTTATCTGATTTCCAAACCCTTCCTTCACCTCTGACAAGACATCTTGTGAATGTGGGGAATGCCAGGCCTCCACCGTGGTTCGGATTCCACGTTAAACTGTAGGTCCTTCATTTCATCTCACAATCACCCTACCATTACACATTAGCGTAAGTGCGTATAACCCGAACGGGTAGTAAGACGCGGTGCTAATAATAAAAATAATAATAATTTTTTTTTGTGATGAAAGAGGTGAAATAAATCTATAAAATCAAATTTAACATATTTATTTGACACAATAAAGGCACATAATTTTACTAAATTACATTAATTTAGTCTATCAGTTGTATTCATCACTAATGAATTTAGATAAATATATGATAGATTTATTTTCATTAAATTTAAAAATTACACCTGAACACGCTAATTGAACCCGGGACCTTTGACTTACTAAGCAAATGCTTTTGACCACTGAGCTATCTAGGATTAATCCCATGAGTAGGGTCATTCTTTACTCATATTTTAAGGCAGTCTCTGTGTTGGACGTGCGGAAATCGTTAGCTACATCGTATGTGTGAATAATTAAGATCACGAACTTTTTGATTTAATAATCGTCTTTGACTCGGTAGAGTTTATTATTTCCGAAAGTACGGTGACCTGGTGGTCTAGGGGTAAGGTGTCAGACTTCTGTGCTGGTGGCCGGGGTTCAATCCTAGGTCCCAGCAAAAATTTATCTGATTACCAAACCCTTCCTTCATCTCTGACAAGACGTGTATTAATCACAACTTGTGAATGTGGGGAATGCCAGGCCTCCACCGTGGTTCGGATTCCACGTTAAACTGTAGGTCCTCCATTTCATCTCACAATCACCCTACCATTACACATTATCGTAAGTGTGTATAACCCGAATGGGTAGAAAGACGCGGTGCTAATAATAATAATAATAATATTATTATTATTTCCGAAAGTACAATTACAGCTGTACGAATGTGCATATCATGAAATAAAATAGCTTGGATATTTAATCCATCATGGTCACTCATCTGTAGCTGACTATTTACACACGTCCATCACAGACTCTGTTTTAAAATATGACAGAAGAATTAATGAATGAATTACCATTGTTACCCCCTTTAATGGCCGAATGGTCTAAGGCGTCACTCTTGTTTAAGACTGGTCTACTGATGAAGGGGATATCGTGGTTCAAATCATGGTCAATTAGACTGAGGATGGTTTTTTTCCTAAATGGCTTCCAACTCTCTTTCCACGCAAATGTGGGTATATTACCTTTAAAACTCTTCTTTCATGATCCTTACCACATTAGAATAATTATCATATATACGTATAATTAGAAAAGGCAGTAAAACGCGATGAAAAAAATGTATTACTATTTATTGCAATTATTATTGTTTGACTTTGAGTTTGTTAACCAATAAAATATATTTAATTTTAACTATTACTGCAC
>CABFVZ010000518.1:379983-399633 GCA_902151445.1 Timema monikensis
AACATATTTTATTTAATACCTTCCTATTTTGTTTTTATTTAGTGTTTTTTGCTGTTTGCGAAAATAAATTGAAAACTAGCGAATTTCCAAAATGAGCATATTAGCATTAGATGATACCTTTTTTAAACGAAGATGAAACGTTTTCATTAAATTACAGAACACCCTTAACAGATATTCAACAACTATTGATATCACCAAGTGGAGAAAATTAAACTTTTAAGAAATATTTGAATTATTTTGACCAAAAAAGGGGTTTGTTATAAAAAACTGCAAAAACACTGATCTTAACTCGCGTTATCTATACGGTCATCTTGACCATCTCAAATTTTCTTGATCTAGACATAAATCTACCCGCGAGACCTCTATCTGCGACCAACGGCAACTCCACATCTTGGGAGATGAGTGGTTTCTCTAGGCCTAGCCTATTCTGCATGATCTCTTGGTCAGACGAGGTTCAAGAAGAGGGGTTGGTGGAGAGTTGTTGTTTGGGGAAGGAAGGGGGTTCGGAAGAGGCTGTCGTATTGAAATTTCAAACGGTTTGACAAATTAATTAAGTTTACGTCATGTGCATGAATGACCGCTGTATGAACGGGGCTCGATCATTTTCTCCTCCATGAATAGTATCGTCCCGAGGGGTCTTTACGGATAATAAAGTTTTAGAAGGAGAGGTATAGTCACCGAGGTAAACACTAAGAGTACCTTTGTTTAATTCATCAAGATAGAATATATGCATTCCTTTTTTTAAACAGTTTGGGAAGGATGGTACAGTTTTTTTTACCACCACAGCTTACTACAGCTTACTACTCATTTGAGTTATACGTCTATATACTAATTACACCAATGATTTAGGGGGTAGGAGGTCTTAATTTAGAGGAAATGCACCTGCATTTGCGTGGAAGGATAGTGGAAAACCATTTAGGAGAAACCTTCTTCATTGCACCCAACCAGGATCGAACCCCGATCCTTCTGTATTTGGTAGTCTAGTCCAACACGAGATTAATGCATTAGACCACGAGGCCACCGAAACGGGTAATGGTACATTTGTCAAAGAATAAACTAAGAATGCATTTTTTTATTTCCATGCAACGTTGTCACGTTATTAAAATCGAATATTTTTTAATCAAAAAGAGGATATTTATCATATGCTTATATTCTCACACGACATACAAAGAAACTTACCAACTCACCAACCATCAATTCGCTTTTTTGATAGGGAGATATTCGAAAACATAAATTACAAATTTCTCGCCCATACTGGGTATCAAATCTGGGACCCGTAACTCAAAAGGCAGACGCACTATCGAATGAAGATGAAATTATAGTTTTAATGCCACAGGAAGAACTTATGCCTGACAGCTCTAAGCGTTAATAAAGTTTCTGTCGTCAATACAGTGTATTAATTAGCTATCAATTTCTACGTATATTGATATTTATGACATTTTGTCAATAGGTCCTTTGCTATATTTGTTTAATGTATATTAAAATGTTGTTCTTATTGCAATCTGACTATAATATTGAAAAAAAAAATTAGGAGTAGTAGAAATTTCAATGATATTGTAACACACTTTATAATTATAGTAAAAATAAAAGCCTGAATTATTCTAATTGATGAACCATGTGCATATAGATGGTAGAGTATTCACTGCTTAATAAACTGTATACATATTATTATTATTATTTTTATTATTATTATTTATAAATTACATGTCACACGAGAAACGTATGGACACTATTACATTATTGACGAGGCAGTATTATGTTAACCACCAAATAAAGGGTTGAAAAGATTTTCTTTCCCCCCTATTAATCGCATTATATTATTATTTCTACATTTTGCGCATTCAATTAAATAACTGCAACGGTAAAACCCAATGCGTCGTACATAATTTAAACCAAAATCAATTAATGAAATATACACAGTATTAAGCCCCAATAACACCTCAAATTATATACAGAGCTTCACTAAACTAAAATCAATTAATTAAAATAGAAAATAAAAAAAAAACTACGCTTCTAAAATTAGATCAGTAAAATTTACTGGTAAAACTTATAGCAACATTTGCAGAATATATTAACGTGTTTTTTTTTCCACCACACTTTTACTAATTCGGGATAATACACCTATTTAAACTAATTAGTTATGGATGAGTAAGTTAGAATCAAGAGGAAATGTACCCACATTTGTATGGAAGAAGTTGGGAAACTATTTAGGAATTAAACACTTCCGTGTAATCTAATATAATTTGATTTGAGCTCCAACCTACCTGTTTAGGTTGAAACAAAGTAGATAAGACTGATGTGGTTATTTATACGCCCAACTGCAGGATCTCTAATGTTTTTTTAGCAACACATCTTACTACCCGTATGGAATATACGTTTTTGTACTAATTACGCTAATTTTTTTAGGGATTAGGAAAGTTATATTTTGAGGAAGTGTACCTGAATTTGTATGTTGAGAAAGTGGGAACACAATTTTGGAAAAACCACCCTTAATCCACCCAAATGAGATTAATACCTTAATCACCCCGTCATTGGCAGTCTAGTCTGCTGTGAGAATAGTGCCTTAGACTATGTGGCCACCGAAGCGGGTATCAGCTAGATATTCGGGATTTAAAGATTACAATCAAATCACAATTTAGCATTGATAAATGATCATCTAGCATTTAAATAGCATTATTCTGGAAGAAATTCGTCAAACCATCTCGTGTTTTAACCCAAGTATAGACAGATAGACAGATAGAGGGAGGTGAAGATATAATTATAAAGCCTATATTTTTTTTGTTCATGGAAAATAGAACTTCAAAATCTATGATAAATTCGATACCTAAAATTTTCATGATAACAATATTTTCTAGTTATGATAAAATAAAATACAACGCTGGTTGGAGTGTAGGGGACGCAAGAAAAGGTCGGTGCTTTTGCAGTGTTCGTATCTAAACTTATTTTGGTAAAAATAAATCAAATATTTCTCCATTATAAACATAAGAGTTTAATTTTCTTCACGTGGTGATATCAACAGTTGTTGAATATCTATCAAGAGTGTCTTGGAATTTAATGACAACTTTTTATCTTCATTTAAAAAGTTTATCATTTAGTGCTGTTATGCTTATGGCAGATATTCAACAACTGTTGATATCATCACGTGAAGAAAATTAAACTTTTATGTTTATAATGGAGAAATAATTGATTTATTTTGACCAAATATATGTTTTGCCATAAAAAATGAAAAAATGTTGGCATTTTCTTGCATTTATTACATCCCGACCTTAATTCAAGTCTTGATACACTTTTTGAGATCCTGTTTTAATTTCTCAATTAACCATATTTTAATATTTTTAATACTATCTCAAGTTATGGAGATATATCTACAAAACTCTATGCGTAACTCAATTTAGAATATATCCATGGATAGTAGTTTTAGTTCTTGTAGCTCACAATTTTATGAAGCATTTCTTTACTCTCACAAGAGTTTCCTGGTTTAATAATAAAATTATACGGAATGTCTTATGAATATTAAACCACGATACATCCCGTGGGGAATTCAGAGCAAATAAACTGCCTCTGGCTTTTCTTACTTCCATATTATTTTTCTCTTTCTCTCTCATTTCAAGCTTCTCAAGTGAAATTACTATCATTGGTTGGAAATAAAAGCGCATAATATTATAATCCTAATTATTAGCTCTGGGTAGCTTGGATTATCTTGCAAAGATTTTGTTTTAATTTAACAAGCAAGGTAAAAATAAAAAAGTAAATAAGTTGTATGGTATAAGTTTTAATTTTTTTCATGTTTTAATTTTATAAACAATTACCATCATTTTCCTTTATGGAAAACACTTAAAAACATGATATTTGGAAACAATTCTCTGTAAATTCTCTTGGTACTGAAACCTACCATCATCAATAATTTTCTTTCCTAGACTTTAATAAAGATACTTCATCTCTGGATACAAAAGCGCAGGATTCCAGTTGGACGTGTTAAACTAGCCTGCTGATGATGGAGAAATAAGGGTTCGAATCCTGGTTGGATCTACTGAGGGTAGTTTTTATAAATGGTTTTCCACTCTCCTTCCACACATGTGGGTATATTACCTCTACAATGTTTTATTCCTCATCCCTACCCCAAGAGAATATTTATCAGATATGCATATGACCTGAGCAGTCAGTCAAATACGATGATAAACAGAAAACTATTTGGAGATATTTGTTTCTAATGTTAGTAACGTTTGAATGTGAAGGTACACGTTAATAATTTTCATTTCAAGAAGAGATAATTAATTATACTATTGGGTATTTGTATCGCGTTAAAACATATTTGAATAAAATGCGTTTTTTAACACCTTGCCTTACTACCCGTTTGGGTGGTACGCTCATGTACTAATAACGGTAATGGTTTTATGAATTAGGAGAGCTATATCATAAGAAGAGTACCCACATTTGAAAAGAGGGAGTGTACCGTGACTACAAACTAACATAGCCACCAACCTTCACCACCTTAAAAGAACGAACATCAACTACCCCATTTTACGAGAAGGTCAGCGCCTAATCATGGACACTCAGTGCACGTCAAACACAGAAAACTGCTCATCGTTCAAGTTTGGCAAGGAAACAAGAATGAAGCCATGGGGTGTCATGTGACCCCGGTTTACTTGTACGGTATCCCCGAGTTCAAGACGCTGCGCAGGCGCTAAGGCTTGGGGAAAGGAGCGAGAAGTGCTATCACGTGTGTCTCCCTACCCCCTCATGATCGTCCTCACGACGTTGTGCGCAGGCGTTAAGGCTTGGGGAAAGAGCGAGAAGTGCTATCACGTGTGTCTCCCTACCCCCTCATGATCGTCCTCACGACGTTGTGCGCAGGTGCTAAGGCTTAGGGAAAGGAACGAGAAGTGCTATCACGTGTGTCCCCCTATTCCTTCATGATCGTCCTCCCGACGTTGTGCGCAGGCGCTAAAGCGTGGGGAAAGGAGCAAGAAGTGCTATCACGTGTGTCTCCCTACCCCCTCATGATCGTCCTCACGACGTTGTGCGCAGGCGCTAAGGCTTAGGGAAAGGAGCGAGAAGTGCTATCACGTGTGTTCCCCTACCCCCCTCATGATCGTCCTCATGACGTTGTGCGCAGGCGCTAAAGCATGGGGAAAGGAGCAAGAAGTGCTATCACGTGTGTCCCTCTATTCCCTCATGTTCTTCCTCACGACGTTGAGCGCATGCGTTGGTGAGAGGGCCATTTGTGACTGGCTGTGAATGACTTCATTGGTCATGTGATATATCCCTACCAATTTTCCCCACTGTTCAAACTCAAATATAAGCTAGTACCCAGAATGGAACTTTACTCCTTGATGCTGACAGGTCTTAGGGACTTACCAATATGTAAATGATCATTATTTTGGAGATAATTTATATGTATATTTTATTGAAAACTAGGCATAGCTTAGATCCAATCAAAATTATATAGGGCTTAAATTTGGTTATTTTCCGACATTATATTTATATATTTTTTACTAAATTTAATTTATTTTTGAATTAGGATTTGTTTTGGATATTGACATAGTATGGTCTTAAAACTTTTGGGACCTGAGCTCAGGTGATTTACTCCCAAGTCAATATTATTTGATTTAACCTTCGATCACTATCTTGCACTTTATTCTTTTTCTATATATTTACTGTTGAAGTAAGTCCAAGCGTAACTAATGATGTTTCATATCATATTATTAATGTTCAATGTTATTGGGAAATACATTAGATATTTTTATTATGTTAGGAGTTAATTGTAAACTCATCTGATAGGGTAGACAGAACTTATCAACGTTAATATTCGAAAAAACTATTTTACTAAAGGTTAAGATAGTTAGGTCTGGATACTTGGCATCTTTGAGTGTAGATCAATTATTGTATTCCTGGTGATCTGCCTTTTTTATTCTTTGTCTTGAAACCTTAACACTATGGCTAGTTTCTTGAGCCTACATGGCATGTTTGTTCAAGTAACCTAAGAGCTTAGTGAGAACGGTTGAGGAGAGTGGAAAAAATATTAGCACACCTGACCTAGATTCGAACCTCTATCTCCCCGTTAGGGGTAGTTTAGTTTACTGGTAAAGTAGTGCGTCAGAGCACGCGGCCACCGAAGCAGGTGCTTATACAAGTTAATTTTATATAAACTTTACATGTATATAAATATATCTGAGGGACAAAGTCATGGAAGACATAAAACCCGATAAGTCAAGACTTTAATACTATAATAAAAATCACATACATCAGGAAAAATTATATATTTCGTTATCTAAGGCTAAAAAAAATTAATAAAATTTTAGTTGCATCTTATTCAAAATACTCTGTTTATCAAAGTCAATATATACCGCGTATATATTTGTTTTGAATAAATTAAAAAAACTTATGGAAAATGGAATACATTATGATTTTTGAAACTTATTTAATAGATTCTAATAGGATTTTAATAAGGGAAATTTTGATTTTTGGATAAGGTAAAAGTCTGGGAGTTGTTTTCTGATTTTTTATGGCTACCCTTTACGTGTGATACATAATATTCACTAAAATATTTAATTCAATCACATGTAAACAATATACAATAATACCCCGTCAAACCGAACTTCCATATTTGGAAATTTCGAATGATCTTAACACATTTTTTTGGAAAAAGGTGATAAAACAAACTATGTCTAAATAAATATATATTATTGATACCAAACTAAAAGTTTAAAGGTAATTGTAAGAAACTTTAGTAATAGATGCTAAATATTTACAGGTTGTAAACACGATGTGTTTTCTATAAATATTATAAAACTTATTCAACTATTATTTAAAATTTGTGGAAACACTCTGGCTTCCCTAAATATTCCCCCGTATTATTCGCTTATCCGAATTTTCCCCAATCCAAACAAGCGTCTGTCCGGATTAACGAGGCTCTAATGTGTACCACATTCACGTGAAACTAACCTCGTTGAAACATTTTTGTCAATTAAATTGCTCTATTGTATTCAATAATAAACTATTTATCATCGACTCCTTTCACAGGCATTCGGGATATATGGTATGCATTTTTGTGTGTGTGTGTGTGTGTGTGTGTGTCAGTTATCCCTTCCACCGCTATCCCTCTAGTGAGTTCACCTTCCCACCGCACCCCTCACTAACTCTCACAGTAACTCCTGAATCATCCCTTGATCTCTGCAAAGGTCAGCACATCAGACAAAGCGGTAAAAATATAGGACTACCTTCAGGATGAGAACCGCTTATCCGCCATGTTATAATTTACCTATTTGACGGGCTCAGAAGTAGCCGACGTGGTTTTTTTTATGCACCTACAACTTGTAATATTTTTAAAGGAATGTAATTTAAATATATTATTCATGAGCTCAGACCTTATCACCCCATATTCCCCCTCTCATCCTAGAAAGTGCTTAATTTAAGTTAAGCCTATGCGAATACATCATTTCCAATTTCTAATCGAATCTGAATCGAATGCCATGTCTGAAAAATAATAATTTAGAATCAAATTCAACTCGAATTTCATTCTAAATTTATTTTATCTAATCGAATACTATTCGAATCCCATTCTTAAAAAATTATGTCTAATATTTAATTTTCAAACTAGGTTTAGATTTTAATAAATTAATTAATTTTATTCTTATTAATTTTTTTTTTCAAATCTAATCTCTGTTGAATATTTAACTATGAAAAGTTTCTGAATCCAATACAATAATAAAGTATTTAAGAAAATTTTGTTTGACATTTTAGACACATTTTAGATTTATTTAAAAATTTAATAGATAGCTCTAATCACATAAAGTGATAAAAATCAAATAAAGATAATAAGGATAACTCTGAGTAAGATAAGATATGTATTTGGAGACCCCTGCATCCATTAATGTCCTATATTTTATGACAATATGGCCTTGTCTCCACTAGAACCAGTAAACTTCTCTGGACAGCAAATCTTCAAAGCTTTAAAATGTGTAAGAGTACTTCCACGACCGATGGACGCACCCCTAGCGTTCCGATGGCCCTCACCTTCAACCTTGATGTCATGTGGCCAGCAGAACGAACCTTCCGGTCGGTGATATCAGTTTTATAGACAGGATCGACTACAACTTAATCCAAGTTACTCCTCATTTGTCCTCAAGAGGGTGAGTTTGACCTTGTTACAGAAACAGTGCTTCACAGAGAAATTCTGGAAGCACCAGGGATTGAACCTGTAACCTCTATACTTGTAGCCAGTATCTATAACACCATAGACGGTACAAAGAGCTTGAAAACAACAAATAAAAATATCTTTTAATTATGGTAACAAGAGCTGTATTTCCAAGAGCCACCTTTAAACAAAAACACTAATAATATAATAGCTAGTATCTGATCAATTTTGACCACAAAATGAGATGTTTGTATTTTATAAATGTTTATTTCTAACAAAATACTGCTAAATTTGAATCAAAATCATATAATCACTTTTAAAATCATGTTGGTTAAGAGATCTGAAACGGCTTAAGATATAATTAAAAAGCATTAAACGTAATAGATGTATAATACAAAAGAAAATTATTAATCAGCGAAACATCCTTCTATTCATTCGTTATTTCTAAGTAGGCATCTTCTTAATCTACCCCTATTTTTCTCCTCTCCTGTACCATCGGTCTTGAATCATATCGTAGAATCTGTGTATTCCTCCGCCATCGAGAATATATCCTCCCCCCCCCTATTTCCAAAGTCATATTTCATCTGCCAGAAAGTGAAGGCACACTCTCATAGAGAACGCAGGAAAAGCAATTTGTGGGTATAGCGTTGAAAAGATTCCTGTAATCAGTACTCTTACATAATAGACTAGGATTGAGGGAGATGTAGGGGAAAGTGGGGGGTAGGGGGGAGGAGGCGTGGTTGGTTAGTTGGCACGCTGTAATTTAGTCGGGTGCCATTGTTTTCAAGGTCGACATTAATTAGCTTGGTTCGTAATTAAGGACCCATTGATTATATGCCACGTTCATTCGCTATAACCCATCGCCCTCCTATGAATGGTTCTGCCTGAGTCGTATTAATATAGTTTTCTCACGAGAAAGCATGTAAGAAAATAAATCTTGTTTGCAAATTTTATATGTATATAGGTATTATAGGGAGAGTTAGTTTACTTCTTAGGCGGTTTGTAGCTCCTTCAATTATCTATAGATCACATAGTGGGGACAGCATTATGCCTATTTACACTTTTCAACATTAGAAAGCTTATAACGTAACTCATTCAGTCTTCATTCTGAGCCAAAGGACCGAGTTAGTGTTCTTTTGTTATGATTTTTTTAAATTGCTAATACATGAATTAGCGACTGGTTATAAGATCAAGCTTCCTGTTTTATTTGAGAATAGATGAATTAGTAACTAGTTATTTAAGCAAATATCACTTTTTTACTAAAGAATTCGGGATTATGTAGAGACTATTAAACTTGTTACTTTTGATTTTATCAAATATTCTTTTGTATAAATTGTTTATCTTAGATGAGCTATCTCAAAGAATTACGGAAATATAAAAACTGTTGATTTAGGCTTATGTATAAAGTCTCTTTTCATACATAAGTAAACTATTCTTAATTACCTGTATTGGTGGCCGCGTGGTCTAACACTCTACTCTCGCAATAGATTAAACTACCGATGACAGGGAGATCGGGGTTTGAATCTCGGTCGTGTACACTGGTGTGGCTTTCTAAAACGGGGTTTAACTTTCTCTCCACGCAAATGTGGGTACACTTACTCTAAATTTAACCTTCCTCATCTATAATTAGTACATAAGCGTTAAACCTGAACGGGTAGTAAGATGCAGTGCTAAAATAAATACATATTTTTGATTTTAGGGTTAAGTAGAAAATTCCAAAAATCCCTCTGGGTGTCTTA
Source organism: Timema monikensis (assembly GCA_902151445.1). NCBI lineage: Eukaryota > Metazoa > Arthropoda > Insecta > Phasmatodea > Timematidae > Timema > Timema monikensis. The sequence continues at coordinate 389,860 of CABFVZ010000518.1, forward strand.
AAGATTACCTTAGATACCAAGTTTTAGCTCAATAGGTATTAAAATGGTCTTCGGGTCTAGTCTTATTAACAGATGACGTCATAATGAAAATTCTCTTTTTTTTGGTCCAGAGGGTCATGAAAGGTTGACATCCATCAACATCTCAAATTAGATTTATTTTTTTACGTACACTTTATTTCCTCTCTAATAGGTGACGTGAAGAAGAAGAAGAAGAAAAAAATCTATATTTGTGCACGCGAGTGTACATTAAAACTTAATTTGAGATTCTCGTGGCCAATTACATCTTTATGGAAGCTCCCCAAGAAATTCCCATGTAAAACACACTTCCCTCGGGAACTGACGTCCCAGGAGACATGCGACATTTAAGACGATTAGCGTGGTAGTTTCTCTCTATCTCTCTCTTTAATTCTTCACCGCTTATATTCATGGTAATAAGTTTGTTCTTCATCTACGTGGTCCACATGATATGCGGTCTCGTCACATAATTTCCCCTGGGTTCAATCAATTGGGTTTGAAACGTAAGCTCCATATATTTTTAAAAAAATTATAAAAAAAAAAATAGAAGAAAGAAACGTGAAATGCTATTTCAGCAACTGACAACCAGGGTACGCGCGGCTTTTATTCATTGTGTTTCAAAAATTTATGATCGACACAAAAAAAAAAGTTTTTGTTAAAAAAAAATCTGCTGTTCAATTTATCGAAAACAAGCTGATAGCAGGAGGGTGGGTTGGGGGGGATTCTTTTTTCTCCATAAGCTTATTAGTTGATTAATAAAATGTGTAATTAGGGGTGTGTGTAGGACTTGGACGATAAAATTGTAGGAAATTATTACCTCCATAGAAAGAATTACAGGATGATTCACTTGGGACTGAACACGTGTATTTTGGTAGGTGTTTGTCTCTTTTTTTTTACTTTATTAGAACGTAAAGTTTTTAAAGTTATATTCAAATTCGTAGAGTCCCTAATAAATTAGGAAAAAAACAAAAAAGGTGTTATTCAACCTTTATCTAATGCCACTAAGCTGTTCAGTTGTTTAGTAAATTAGTTGTGTTCGGTCCCAAATTAATAACCCTGTTTATATTCGTATATATATATGTGTGTGTGTGTGTGTGTGTCTATTTATTGGGATTAAAACCTAAAAAACTTGAAATTATCATCAATACTTTGATGTTTTTCACAGTTGAAACTGAAAAACTTTGAAATATTCACATATATTAAAATTTTTATTTTTATTTTGTATATATATAGTGAAAGTAACTGAAACACCTTGAAATGGTCACCAATTCTTTGAAAATATATATAATACGAGTATATATTTTTCAAATTATCACTGACTTTCTTAAGGATTTTCGGTTCCAACCATGATGAATGAAAGCCGTATGTTTATTTCTGAACGTATCTGTTAATTACCACACATATTAAGTTTACCAGACATTGCCCATCCCCTTTGGCCCCCCCCCCACCCTATCCTCTCTCCCCTACACCCCTCGCTCGTTCAGTGCTTATCTCGAGAGCAACTTTCCACATTAGGGGATAAGATTAACCAGTAGAGGTTGGTAGCCCTGCGACTTACGTGTAAGAGGACGAGTTTTTCCATCAAATGTACATATAGCTTTTTATAAGTAGTGCTGCAAAAAAAAAAAAATCATTAGAGACTTTCTCTCGACCCCTCGAAGAGAGAAGTATTGTGATCGTCAAAACAATCGAACTCGAAATTTTAATACACGTCTACTTTTAATGACCCACAGAAACTGAAAAAAGTTGTTTTTGCGATACCATATGTCTGTTCTTCTGTCTGTATCTTCGAGTAGAGTATAAACCATTTTATTGATGGGGCAAATACTTGATATCTAGGCTTTTCATAAGGTTACCTCTAAAATTAAGGGTTGTTTACTGAAAGGATAAAAATACAACAAAGATGACCATTTTAATTACATTTCATATCTAGGCACTTTTTAACATTACAAACAAAAATAAACTCTTTTCATTTTTCAGTGAAAATTAATTTGAAAGTACTATACATGAGTGGAATTATCCAATATTTTTTTTCATGTCCCCACAATTATTTAAGATAATAGATCATTTATCATGAAAATAATTCCGAAATATATTTTAATAGAACCAATACTTTCTGAGCTATAAATATATATACATATATATATTTATATTAATTGAACCCATATTTTCTGAGCTATAAGTATATATATAGTTATATATATTTATATATATAGTTTTATATATATAGTTATATGTATATTTATATATATATATATATAAGGTAGTCCTATATTTATATATATAGTTATATATATATATTTATATATATAGTTTTATATATATATATATTTATATATATAGTTTTATATATATATATATATTTATATATATAGTTTGAAATGTGAAATTGATTGTGATATTTTTGGTGTACAGAGATGTTCCTATTTTCTCAATGACTCTATAATGGTGTTTGTGTATATTATTTCATTAATGATCCTTGGTGGAGTGGTTCTTTAACCATGTATATTATTAAATTTAATAATTCTTACGAGTTTTTAATAAATGTAAACATTCTAAGATAAAAGAGATAAAAGTCTGCTGTGCACCGTACATTTATTTTTACACCATACTACCCGCCTTGGTTGGTGCGTGGACTAAATGTAAACCAGCTTTACTGAAGGTTGTCTTTCCTAAATGCTCTTTCAATCTATTGCCTTCCATGAGAATGTGGCTACATTTATTCTAAATTTAACCAGCCTCATCTCTAACACATTGGCGTAATCGCTACATAGACGAATGGATGGTTTTTTTCCTAAATGATTTTCCACTTTTTATTTAAGTTAATGCGGGTATCTTTTCTATAAGATTCACCCTATTCATTCCTACGCCACTAAGGTAATTAAAATCCTCAATTCTCATGCCGATGGATTAAGATGCAGAGGTAACAAAAATAAATAAGGAAACTGGAGATAAGATATATTTCTAGATGTAAATTAAACTCAGTGGGGTATTTTAAGGATAGAAAGAATGCTGTTTACAGGGGGCTAGGGGTTCGAATCCCGATCGGGTGCCTAACTTATTAAATGGATCAGTACAGATGTGTATAATCTGGACAGGTAGTAAGACGCGATGCTAAAGAAAAAAAGCAAACCTTGCTTAAACGGTATCTGTGAATTGTTCTCATATTTTAGTAGAACACTCATTGCTCAGTTATAAACGGAAATACAGTCCCATGAGAGATATGTAGAGCAAAGTATATATATGATTGGTCAAATGGGGAAAGAGTGGGTAGTAACACATTACAAGTACAGTTTTAATAAGCTTGTTTACCATGGCAATATTCCACCCATGCCACTGATTAAATCTCTAAAAAGGATTACATAAAATTTAACCATTGTTTAGTATTTAATTAAGTTACTTCAATGGTCATTTAAACCCTAGAAGGGTTTTGATTTCACTGACAACGTTACTTCATTCAACTTGGTCTTCTGTCATTGCTTCATTTTCCCCTAAGCGGTTTTAAATACGTCATGACATGGTCCAACTATCTCAATCGTGTCCTCCTTAGAGGTCGTTTTATTCATGTTTTTAATCTCGTTATTTCATACAGCGGTGTTAAACTCTCTTCTCAAAACGCTTATAGAAGTCGTCTCACGTTTTACTCTGATACCGTATCAGGTTTACTATATATTCAACTCAAATCAGTTAGAAATAATGACACCTAGGAATCGAACTCAGGACTTTGGATTAGTGCACTCAATGCTATACCACCGATCTATCCAGGATTTTTTTCCCGTCCTTAGGGCCATAGTTTAAGGCTTAGTCTGTAGTGGACAAGTGGAAATCGTCATTTAAATATAGACTAATATTATCTCGTGTTATTAGATACCACACCCATCTGTGTCTTGGGAGGGCTGTTATGTTGCCAAATCATACAATAAAAGATTGTAATTAAAGATGAATTTCATTTTATATCAACATAGCTTGCAAATAATTATAGACTCAGCCTTAAATTATAAGTGAAGAATTACCCTGTACATGGGAAGAATCCTGAATAGCTCAGTGGTAGAACATTTACATATTAAGCCAAAGGTCCTGGGTTAGATTCCCGTATTCAGGTGTCATTTTTCAACCAATTTAAATTAAATTAACGGTAGCCTTCTTTATACAAACATTCCCATAATTACAATAATATACAACCTTCTTATTGATATTCCTTCCTTTAGATTGCTGAATAAAAACGTAAATATTCAAGCCCTTAACAACAACATATTTACAATAAAAAAATAGCTTTCCTTTTGAGGAGATGCTTCGTTGGTCCATTACACTCGTTTGCTGGACGTGCCTTTTGTAAGCCATTGAACTGTAAAATGCCGAAACTCCATCGAATAAACCGATTGTTGTATATGGAGGGTGAATCGTAAATGGATGAGTCTTTTTTACTTTTATGTCTTTGCCGTGGGTGGGAAGGTAAAATAAACAGTGAACAGTTGGTTGTGTTTTCGAAATGTTTTCAATCAGAAAGAACATATGTGACGTACCATCTCCCACAGCAGGGTTTCAGATACTCCCTTTGAGACCTCTGAAGGAAGAGAGAAAGAAGTGTCTTTGGTCTAAATGCTCAGTTGAATAATACTTTTTGTGTACGCAATTAAGTTACATAGGAAAATATTGAGTCATCTAAACCGGATTAGAATTAAAGCAACGATTTACAAGTGTGGAATGGTTGAAAGCCCACGATGTATTATTATTATTATTTAGCACCGCGTCTTACTACCCGTTCGGGTTATACGCTTTAAGTACTAATTACGCTAATGGAATAGGAATAGGGAAGGTTGAATTAGAGGAAGGGAACCCGCATTTGCGTGGAGGGAGAGTGGAAAACCATTTAAAGAAAAACCACCCCCAGTTCACCCGACCGAGATTCGAACCTCGATCTCCCCGTCCTCAGCAGTAGAGCTCAACTCGACTAGCGCGTTAGCCAACTACGCCACCGAGGCGGGTCCCCCGATGTAACTACGGAGAACTGGAACAGACAATAACGCATATATCTTGCGAATGCCCCTTCAGGAAACTCCAAGGATTCTAGATGTTCTTACTACAGCCACACCAAAAGCAGTTATCTGGCCACACTCTTTGGACATTGATTATGGGATAGCCTTTCTAGATCTTATGGTGTAGTATTAAAGTGAATTTATTGTTTTTTATTACATTGATTGTATATTATAAATCATACTTCATCGTTGTATACTTTCTGAAGACAAACCATGCACTGAACTAATAACAATTTGAAGAATGTTTATTTTATTTTAGCACCACGTCTTACTACCCGTTTGACTTACACGCTTATATATATACTAATTGTGTTATTGGTTTTAGGGATATAAAGGTTATATTTATATGAAGTGTACCCGCATTTGCATAGAATGAAAGTGGGAAACCATTAATAAAACTAACCCTTTCAGTAAACCCGACTTAGATTTGAACCTTGATCTCCCGGTCATCAGCAGTCTAGTCCACTGCGAGAGTAGCGCGCTAGACCTTGCGGCCAATGAAACACGTGTTCAGGTTTTTAAACTTACAAATATGAAAGTAGACATTTAAGTAAAGTATTTCCTTTTTTTGGTGTATTTTGTGTCGGACTAATTTTATTTGATTTGAAATAATACATTTCAGTAAACCCTATTATTAAATTAATAACAATGGACAGGTGACCTGGTGGTCTAGGGGTAAGGTGTCAGACTTCCATGCTGAGGTCCGGGGTTCAATTCTCGGTCCCAGCACAGATTTATCTGATTACCAGACCCTTACTTCACCTCTGACAAGACGTGCATTAATGACAACTTGTGAATGTGTGGAATGCCAGGCCTCCACCGTGGTTCGGATCCCACGTTAAACTGTAGGTACTCCATCTCATCTCACAATAACCCTACCATTACACATTAGCGTAAGTGCGTATAACCCGAACGGGTAGTAAGACGCGGTGATATTATTATTATTACTATTATTAATAATAATAATAATAATGCCATTGGTTGTAATTTGGTTTTATATTATGGCTCATTAAAAATTACCCGATAAATTAAAATTATACAATTGAAAAATGTACCTACGTAAGTATCCAAACAGTGGTTCAAGGCTCAGTACCTTGTTCGAGTATACTTTTCAAATACATTAGATTTATATTATATATTAGATGGAATATTTTTCTCATCACGTATTACTACCCATTCAGGTCGTATGCATACATATTACATTACGCTGTGTGGCTGGGAATAGAAAAGTATAATTAGGAGGATATGTACCTCCATTTGGTTAGAGAGAGAGTGGTAAATTATTTAGGAAAATAACATACTAAATACACCTGACCGAAATTATAATCCCGATTTTATTATATTTCATTGTTCTACTTGAGCAATATTTTTATTTATTTTGGCAAAAAAAAAAAAAGTTTAATTTTGTGTCATCAAAATTACAAAAAATACTGACTTGAACTCATGTTTAAAGAAAAAAAAAAACCTCCATGGCATCAACCTTCAATCGATCCATACTGGATGAGTGGAAGTAGTCTCTTGGTAAAGCTAGTGCCAAACTCCGCAGAGAGGTGGTGTCATGTAGTCAGCACAACAAACGCTTTGGCTCTTTATCTCAGTATTATAAAACACAGCCACTACTTTTTTCCATCCAAGTAGCTCCTAATTTGTCATCACGAGGCTTAGCTGTCCCTGTTACAGACACACTGTTTCACAGAAAATTTGGAACCATAAGGAATCGAACCTAAGAACTCTGGATTTATAGCAAAGAATTGGGACCACTATACTAGAGAGGCTCTCTTATATAGAACCCGCCTCGGTGGCGTAGTTGGCTAACGCGCTTGTCATGTTGAGCTCATCTGCTGAGGACGGGGAGATCGAGGTTCAAATCTTGGTGGGGTGAACTGGGGGTGGTTTTTCCTAAATGGTTTTCCACTCTCCCTCCACGCTGATGCGGGTTCACTTCCTCTAATTCAACCTTCCCAATTCCTAATCCATTAGCGTAATCAGTACTTAAAGCGTATAACCCGAACGGGTAGTAAGACGCGGTGCTAAATATTATTATTAATCTTATATAGACACCTCAATATTAGGTTCTTGCAAGGGTGTATGTTTTTAAAATTTTATTTGAGGTACTTAACGTGCATTTTCTGAACTTATTGAATATACGAGAATTTCTACGAGCGAGAAATAAAGGGCTAGCTAATTTTGTCGGGAAATTAATTTTCTCATACCTTCCCAGGTTCTTTTATATACCTTAATCGACATTATACCGACGGCTATACTTCCCCTCCGAAGGAGTTTGGGCCGTGGATTTTTATCGTTCAAGAAAAATGCGTCGACCCCAGCTGGTTTAGAACCTGTGAACATCGTGTCCTAAGACGAACAATTTACACCAATACTACCGAGATTGTCAAGGACGTTCGTACCAATCATGTTAATGATAAAGGGTGGCTTGTTTACAAGGCACTACACTCGCCAAGGTTTAATAATTACTTTACGTTTACAATTATATGCATTTTATACCCTAGGGCTCTTTAATTTGCAGGCAATAAACTAGAAATGTTTTCAAACAAACTGTGCATGTAACCTCAATAAACCTTTGTTTTTAAAAAGGATACACATGCTAGCTAGAAGAGTTCTCGTGATATTTTAGTGAAATTACTTTTATTGTGATAGTTACATTGCTGTACAGGGGTGGGTTTTTTTAAGTGTGAAATAAAGTACCGTAAAGCTTTTACAAGATTATAATGATTTTAAAGAAAAAAAAGTCAATTTTCTAATCAATTATCTTAGAATACATTTTACCATGTTTTCTTTTAGTTATTTTCTTTTTTAGAAATTATAATTATTTTTTACGGTGAATCTTTCTACCCAAGGTATAAGCGTATATATACTATAATAATAATAATAATAATAATAATAATAATACCGCGTCTTACTACCCGTTCGGGTTATACGCTTTAAGTACTAATTACGCTAATGGATTAGGAATTGGGAAGGTTTAATTAGAGGAAGTGAACCCGCATTTGCGTGGAGGGGGAGTGGAAAACCATTTAGGAAAAACCACCCCCAGTTCACCCTACCGAGATTCGAACCTCGATATCCCCGTCCTCAGCAGTAGAGCTCAACACGACAAGCGCGTTAGCCAACTACGCCACCGAGGCGGGTTATATATACTATCATTATAGTTGTAAGAAAAGTTTGTTATTAGAGGAAGTGTAATCGCATTTCATGTGGAGAGAGATTGGAAAATAATTTAGTTTAAAACATATAATCTCAGTTCACCCAACTGGGAATAGAACCGGACATCTCCGTCAACTGCAAACCATATCATACAATGTTGACACCTTATATCAAAGTACGTGAAACTAGATAATATATTATATTGTTTGAAGAAACATAGTGGGGAAAAAAAATAGCATCACATTCCATAAATGAGTATAAATGAGCGCAAGCAAACGCAGGATGGATGGAAATCCCATCAGACCAAATTTAGGATTGTTGACGTAAGAAGTACTAGTTAATATTCTATTTTCTCTTTCATTTGAAAGTCTACAATCATGTTCCTCAACACATCTATTATTCGTTTTATGATGGAGAAAAATGAGTTATTCATAGTGAAATATCATATATATATTCTTCAAGCGTGAGAAAATAATAAAACTCGAAAGTTGTATTGTGAACAAGAAACATTACTTCCACCCTTTATTTTCTTCCCCTTTTCATTTTCTACATTCCTACTCAAATATATATGTTGTGAAAACTTTTTTTTAACGTCATTACTTGTTCATCTAGTTTTGATGAAATATACAATTTGATTGCTAGTTTCTAGAAACTAGACAATATCAAAATTAATATTTCACTTTACAAAGAAATGATACTTTTTGTGATTACATATTTTTTTAAATAGTTTCACTTTGAATAAATTGAAAACCAGAATATATTTCAAAGTAAAAATATGTATATAGAGAATATAAATGTATATATTTCAAATAATGGAATTGATATTACTTTATACTTATTATTACAGTTCATTTATTGAAAGCGTACGGTACTAACTTTAAAATGAATGCAAAAACAAACAAAATAATTTTAATTAACAATCGCATACGAATGGATTTAAACTGTAGTCCTATTGTATTAATAAAATTAAAAGTATTTGTAGAAAAAGAGGCTACTTTTGCATACTAAATGTTTAACACTATTAAAGTACAACATAATCTATTTAATCCAAGGTGTATGTAGGAGGATGGTGAAATTTAATTAATAGTATGATTAAACATTAACCCAAATAAAATTATGTGAGAGCTCATTGAACGAAATAAAGGTATTATTATTGTTTACAGACGGGTTTCAAGCCCTGGTATAATTTTATATTAGTTAATAACTCAAAAGTTAAAATAAATTCAACAATAATTATGTTCTTTTATAACTGTAAAAAAGTAAAAGTAACGAAAACATTTTTAAAGCGATCAGAGATTGTTAATTTAGAATTTATAGTAATTCAAATATAATTATTATGAGCACTTTATACATTTATTACCGTTTGGATAAACAGCTTTATGATATGATAAATTAATTACTGTGCCCAGTTTCTTACTACCCATCCATACTCTCCAATATTTAAGTACACTAATGCTGTATGAATAAGGAAAGTAGTAAGAGGGCGACTATAGGCGGTTTTACGTCACTGTTATTAAAATAATATTGACTGCGTCTGTAAGTGACGCCAGGCTTTAGT
>CABFVZ010000519.1:0-32935 GCA_902151445.1 Timema monikensis
ATCAGCTAAATCAAACAAACTACACAGTTAGCAGTAGTGCCAACCTAGACTAGAATATCCTTGTATAGAATTGCCTATTTTAACAATAGCTACCCCTCCCTCCCCAACGCGACCCTTTCCAGTCTAGTTTCAGTATCTCAACAGATTTTTTAAAATTTTCAACCACACAAGAAAACATGAAACAGAGTGAATTACCTACATCATCTTATCATTCCGACAACTGTTTGTTGAAAAAATTAATATGTATGAGTATTTTATGCATTTATAAAAATATCGATAGAGCTATAAAAATATAATTATTCAACATAAATTCCTTAAAATGACTAAAAAATGAAGGATACAACAAAATATGATGTAAAAATAAGAAACGATACAGAAAACGTTCAACTTACGTATAAAAATACTTTACACAATCAGGGGATCAGGAACAAAAATAAAATGTATGCATGAGCATTATCTGTAATGTACCAAAATAAAAGAAGGAATGTCATCAAAATCGGGGCCTTATTATTATTATTATTCTTGAAGAAGTATTTTAATCAAAGTAACACACATCCTTCATAAGATAAGAAATTCATAGAAAAAAACCTTTACTACGACTAGAGAGAAGGGGTTTAGTCAAACATGGGAAGCCTCCAAAGCCCACCCCCTCCCTCTCTCATATGGACTTGTAAATTTATAATAGTCCTTTTAATACTGTCTAGCCTGCTTAGGTGGGTGCATAGTCTTAAGGTGCTACTCTCTCAAAAGCCTAGACTACCAAAGACAGGGAGATCGGGGTTTGATTCCGGTTGGATGTAATAAGGGTGGATTTTCCTAAATGATTTTACTCTCTCCCTTCATGCAAATGTGGATACTCTTCCTTTAAATTCAACCTTTTTAATAATTTCTTAACACATTTAGTGTAATTAGTGCATAAACATATGTTCTAAACAGATGGTAAGATGCGGTTCTAAAAAAAGAAAGTGTGTCTAAGATACCAAATCTCCTTTACCAAGATGGATTTCACATGAAGCTATCTTAATAAACTTACTCTTTGTAATGAAGCCTGTTGAAGAGTGAATAACTTCGATTGGTAATTGCATTCTTTAAGAAGCCGAGGTCTTCTTTATCCACCATCTTAAGCATGTCTTCCCCATGATCACTCTCTTCTTCCTCCTCAACCTCCCCATCCTTCTCGGGTTGTTTCACCGGCTTAGCGGCAGTGTGCTTTGACGGTTTTGCTTTCTTGTGGCGTCGAGTTTTAAGTTTACCTTGCTTGGATAGTTTGGTTCGCTTTTGATTACCTCGTTTTACTTTGCTGATGCGCAGATTTTTACCTTTCTGAAAGAAGTCAAAAGTGTAAATAAAATACATTCAAATATGATATAAGTTAACATGTACATGAGCAAAAACAAACAATAAATGGCCTATTGTTACAGTCTGATAATTAGTAGGCCCTAAAATAATCAAATTTATTGTCATGTTATCAGTTATCACCATGACAGATATCATGAGATATTAATGGCCAATAGGCCAAAGTTTAGTAAGTGTAGTCACAAAATTATTAGTTCAAATTTAAGGTGCCATATTTAAAAGGCTAGGCTTATGTTTCTTTATTGATTTTTGGGACAGTTTATATGAAGAATACCCTGAGCTGTCATGGTGTCAATCAAAGTACTACTGCCATTCGCCAGGCAATAGTTTATACTCTGAAACCAAAACTAAGTAAGAATTATCCAAATCAACTTGATGCGGCTCCAGCTAGGTGAATGCAATTGCTAACAATTAAAATGAAAAATACTAGAATAATTTGCAGAAAAAAAAAATTACACTTTTTAATTATAATATAATTTGAGTTTTATATAGGCCCTTATTTTTTTATAATAATAAAAGTAAACAAAAAATCTGATTTGATAGTTATCATTTAAATAAGAGTAGCCCTTATTATTTTTTAATGACTTGGGTGAGTAGCTTGCATTTTGAATAGTCTAAAACTATAAACAATATTAAAATGGCTATAATTCAATTCAATCAAATATTGTGTATAATATAAATAGTTAAATTTTTTTTTTTAAGCTTCTAGGCTAAGACAAAATATAGGCCTATGTTAACACTAGTATGGAGTGCATTTTCTGAAAAAGGAATAATATAGGCCTATATTAAGCAATATGATTGTTTTCATATAATTTATTTGTGGCAAGAAAAATTTACTTATAGCTCATGAGTTATTTATATTTCTTTAACAATTTTGAATTGTTTATGTAGAAGTGAAGAATAATTATAAGCAGTATTTAGTAAATATTTGGAAAAAGAAAATCATGTCTGCATTCTAGTTAAACATAATAATGAATAATATACATAGTTTTTATATAATTCTAAAGAATTTAAGATCATTCTTACAGGTGCCATAAATTACAAACGTTTATTCCAATTAATGTCAAAAAATATTTTAGGGTAACACAAAATAAACACGTGCAGCAATGAAATTATAGCGAAACAGTTGTGCTAACTGCAAAAACACGATTAATAAATTTCTCCATGATCTGGGTGATGAACCCAATTTTGCCAACAACTAGTAAACAATTATTATTTGGCTAGTCTATGACACTATTTAGCAATAATTTTTTTTAGAATGCAAAACTAATTTAAAAGCGATGTATATTAAAGTTATTTTTGGTTTATAGAAAAGGAATTATAGGCTGTAATATAAATAGGTAATTAGTTTGTCAAAATAAAGCTATAACTTTTAGATTTAAATCAGCATAATACTTGGAAGAATATAAATAAATGAATAATATTTTATAATTACATTTTTATGTATTTTATAAAATTTAATTCAAGTTTGAATTTACTCTTAATAATTGAGCTTTAGCTTAGTGCAAGATACACTATTTTGCAAGACATGTTTTATTAATTTAATAGTTTGTTAAGTATAGTGCAACTTTTTTTATTATCTATTAGTCATTTTCCAATTTTATAGTAAAAAATATGTTATGTGTTTTTAAATAATAAAGTACTTATTAGCGCTTTACAATACTAACAATAGGTTTATCTATCTCTCTATAGTAGAGCTTACACTTAACCAGGCATGTTTATTTTCTTTCTGAATTCTTTTTATCAGGTTGGCGAAATGTCCGTACATAAGCTTATGTTTATTTTGAGTTTATAATAAATGTAGTCTATCTTGTCAAAATTGTTTAATATGTATATCTCTGAAACTAACACGTAAATCCTAGTTAATATTAGACTTAAACATCATTTTATTATATGTTGAATTTATCATCCATGATTTATTTTGTATAAATCAATATTATATAGTGTAAATATTTTAGTTTTATATTCATTTGATATTTTCTAGGTCAAACCACTCTTGAAATTTCTGGGATTTAAAGCTGAAGGTCCCAAAACATAACTTGTCTTATAATATTTAAAATGGATATTGCTAAATCGTTTTTCGGTAATAGACCTCATGATGGCTACTCTGGAAAGGAGGACTTTAATGTAAGTATGTTTCATTACTGTACTCTTATTAACAGTTTTGTTATTGATCTCTTTTTTATTGTGTGATAGGAACTATTTGTAGACCCATCTTTCCTTTTTAAGTTTTATCTGTAAACTATTAAGATTTGGACTATTGCATCTCTAGTTACATTTAAGTCACATTAAGCAATCAATCTAAATGTGCATAACATATTGGCTACCAGTATCATATTGATCGACATAGTCCATTGATAAGATTATTAACATCAGAAAGTAGAGTTATAACCCACATACGCCCAATGAAATTAAGGAAATTACTCTTGAGTAGGCCTATCACATTAAATAACCTGTTAATATTATTTTATTAAATAAACTTTTAACATCCTCCAACAAAGATCAGCACACATATCAACTGCTCTGTGCATTAGCAGATTGCCAAACGTTTCAACTGCGAAATCTTTTGATGCGTGATAATTTTTTCATGCTTTCAAGGAATGTAAAATTCACAAATGCAAAACACTTTTATCACATATGATGTTCGAAAACAAGGTACTTAGGAAGATAGTTGGTCCAAAACGGGATGAGGCTACTGGGGATTGGATGAGGATAAATAATGATGAGCTACATACTCCATACTCATCACAAGAGATTGTTAGAATAACCATGTCTAAGTAGATTTTGGTGGGAAAGACATGCGGCACAAATGGGAGATTTTAGAACCTTGTTCAGGCTGTTGACTGGCAAACATTGGGAAGAGACTATTGCGAAGACTTAGACGCAAATAATAGGATAACATTCGGATGGACCCAAAAGAAACGGTGTAATGAGGTGAACTGAATAGAACTGGCTCAAGATAGGGACAGGTGGCATATGTATGTGTGGATATGAATTTTCAAGTTCCTAATTCCACAGAGTAAGTAAATAAGTAATATATTAATAATGATTTCAATTAAGAAAACCAACTGAGCTTAACATAGTCTTTCATGAAACACAAAAACCTACTGGGCTTAACCTAACCTCTAATGAAACATAAAAACATACTGAGCTTAATCAAACCTTTCATATGTGATTAAATAAAATGTATTATAAGAAGAGTCAATAGAAGTTTGCTTCAAAATAGTAATTATATGAGTTTTAAAGAATTTTTTTAACAATTTAGAATTGTTTCACAACATATGTTTTGCTATAGTTGGAAACAGACATAGGTTGTGTGTAAAAGTCTTAAAAAACAATAAATTTCCTTTAATTTGACAGAAAAAAAAGAAATAATCCTGGTCTCGCATCACACTATAGTTGTTTTAAGTTTTTATGTTTTTAATTAAGCTGCTAATGCAATTCCTTTAATGGGAATAGTGTGTGCCTTCGGCGAGATTCTTTCAAATTTTTTCTTAATGTATTATTAACCATCTATAAACACGCTAACAAAAACAAATCTACAATAAAAAACAATTAATATTGTAAAATAATTTTATATTTAATGTTTTTTTTTAAAAGAAAACTCCTGGATTCCTGGATTTTTAATCAATTATCGGTAATGTATATAGCAACCTGCTTTGGTGACCACATGCTCTAAAGTGTTATTCTCGTTATAGATTAGACTGCCAATAACGGGAAGATCAGGGTTTGAACCCTGGTGGTTTTCCACTTTTCCTCCTCACAAATATGGGTACATTTCCTCTAAATCCCACCTCTCTCATCCCTAGCTCACTAGCCTAATTAGTACATACTATGCAGGTAACAGGAACAGGTAGTAAGACACAGTGATAAAAATACTATATTCACGAACATGTTCACAGATCACATTCACTCTATTTGAAGGCACTGCCCTAAACACTCCTAAATCTACTAGGCAATTTTGAACCTTCAATTCCTTCTCAGGAAATATTTTTGAAACAATAGTTCATACTTATTTACACATGAAAGCTTAGTTTAAGCTAGTTTGTGATAGTTTTAATTATATACATTATGAATATTGTGCGCCAACAAAATTTTGACGCAATAATTGAGATAGATTTTACAGTTTGATTTAACTGTGTTAAAGTCTTACTTTCAGTTTGTTCCATTAGAGGATGTGCACATTTTTGGTAAAAATTATAAAACAATAGGTACTTATACACTTACAAGAATTGGGGTTGTTACATCAAAAAGGAAATTTTTATGGGCTTACTTGTAAATGTTTAATGCATATTAATAAATATGTTAAATCACCATTGGGTTATATTCTAGGATTTTATAGACAACCCAAATTAGTTGAGTTTTATTTATTTAAAACTGGGCTTGTATAGAATAATTTACACTATTATTATCATTGGAAATTTGCTTTTTGTTGTGTGTATGGATGCTAAAACACATAAAATTAATTCATAGGCCTAACATAGCTAACTAGCTTTAACTTAGAAATTAAATTAAAAATCTTTCCCACAGCTTGCACCATTCATCCTTTAAATTAATAGCAAACTATTGGCGTTTGAAGTTGGCCTATAAGCCATTAATTGTTTTAGTTCCTTCAAATAAAATAAAATAGTAGTGCCAAATACACAGAAAAAAAAAGTAAAATTTCAATGAACGACTCTGTCACTATTGGTATTTAAGATTGACTTATACCAAGTAGGTAGATTCCTGTTAATTGGGACTTATCAGGACAATATCACTTTGGCTCAATTAAGCAGCCACCCCATTTAAGCGAAATATAGCCATTGAGCCGATAAACATATTTTAACAGATCCATAAAGGTATGAATAAAAGAAAGGGAATGTATATATTCAAGTTTTATTGGTGAAAAAATTTATTTATAAATAAATAAACTAAAAGCAAACAAATATAGGCCTACTCACATTTATAATGTAGAATGAAGATAGTTAAATTAATAATTGTGCCAAGCAAAGATTCCACACTAATAAGGGTTCTTACTTTGAAAATAATTATCGAATGAGGCATGACAGGTTCTCTTTATAGATTGAAAGGACTGCCTTTATTTGCCTTTATGCATGAAATAGCATTCCAATTCAATAATATATTTCCTGACATTTTGGTTAGTCACTCACTTAAATGTATATCATCGTCGGTGACCTGGTGGTCTAGGGGTAAGGTGTCAGACTTCTGTGCTGGCTGCCGGGGTTCAATCCTCGGTCCCGGCACAGATTTATCTGATTACCAAACCCTTCCTTCACCTCTGACAAGACATCTTGTGAATGTGGGGAATGCCAGGCCTCCACCGTGGTTCGGATTCCACGTTAAACTGTAGGTCCTCCATTTCATCTCACAATCACCCTACCATTACACATTAGCGTAAGTGCGTATAACCCGAATGGGTAGTAAGACGCGGTGCTAATAATAATAATAATATATCATCGTCATTGTTTTCTTGGTCGTCTGCTGTCTGAGTGTTTTTCTGAAATTTGTTAATCAAGTGTTTACTTGTAATCTTAATTTTGGGATTGAAGGTGGTTGTCAATCTGATTACCACGGCATAGAACAAACACAACATAACCACCCTAGCTTATGACTTTGCAATAACTAACACATATTCTGCCCCGTGATCTCTATGTTATGAGTGTGCTCGCTATTTAATACAGTTTGTTGTTAAATCACCACCTTCACTGGCCCAAATAAGCGTAAAAAAATTCAGGCTAAATAATTGTTTGGTTTCTGTTCTTCAAATTTGATCCCAAATAACCATGGCTGCTCCGATTAACCAGTGCCCCAACTAACCGGAAACCACTGTATTTTGATTGTTTGATGGCATTTACTAATGTATCTAAATACTCTTACCCCTATATACTTATATCACTCAAACAAGGAAGCACCTGGACAAAGTGGTTAGTCTTATCTAGTTTGGTTACCGGTGATAGGAAGGTAGGGTCTTGAATTTTGGGCTGAATGTATTAAGCCTGATTTAAACTAAATTATATCCCACTCTCCATGAAAATGCAAGTATTTTATTTATTTACTTAGCACCATATCTTACTACCCATTCGGGTTATACGCTTAAGTACTAATTATGCTAATGAGTTAGGAATTGGTAAGGTTGAACATAGAGGAAGTGAACCTGCATTTGTGTGGAGGGAGAGTGGAAAACTATTTTAGAAAAACCACCCCCAGCTCACTCAAGGGAGATTCAGACCTCAATCTCTCCTTCCTCAGCAGTCTAGCTCAACACAAATCTAGCGCGTTAGCTAGCTACCTCACCGAGGTGGGTAAAATGCAAGTACATTTCCTTGTGATTGTATGAAGTATTGGAGATTACTAACACATACATCCTAATCCTAATTGATTATATATAGAATATACCAACTAAACATAAATATTTAAATCAAAATTATGCATGCTTCAGTATATTAAACTGCTTGATAAGAATGAAGATTGAAAACTAGACCAGTAAATTAGTTTTTTAATAACTCAAAACAGTGGATCTTATGCCTTTGTAAACGTTGTTTAGTAAAGTGATGTTGAATTAACTGTACAGTCTCAGCATGTGGAAACAGCAGTATCCGAGGATGAGGCAGACCTCGCTGTTCTGGGGGAAATTTCTGAAGGAATCAGTATAATGTCTGATGGCTTGACCCCCTCACCAGGTGGGCCATTCTCAGCTCTGACACCTTCCATGTGGCCTCAGGACATTCTCAGTAAGCTCTGTCAGCAGCCAGAGGACCCCAACTCTCAACCAGAATACAGGTGAGCCTAGGTCGGTAAGAGTCTTGATACCTTAGAGTCGTCACTTATGCGCTGCTCACTGATAATAAGGTCTTATCAGTAGCCTATATTTCTGTCGAGGATTGAAAATATATAATCTCTGGGAAATTGGGTTCATTCCCTTATGTTAAGTGGTTACTAAATGGTTTGGGGTCCAGTTGCTGTTTTTATCTTAGAGTTAAGATAGATTATATAACTATAAGATAACTACGACAGGCCTAGCAAGCCCGTAGTTGAAAATATATGGCTTGTATAAAAAACTGACCCAGGCCACAGGCTGGAAATGGTAATGGATATAAAAGCTTAAGATTGGCTCAAGAGGTTATCTAAGACAGTATAATTGATGTAGCCTAAGACAAGATAAGTGACTGTAACTTCTATAAGAAATAGTATATGTTAGTAAACTTTAATATCAGTAAATGTTTGCTGACAAGATAAATTATGTTTGGGACATAAACATGGAAGACATACTTATCTGTAAAGAAACACACTATAGTTAATCATTTTTTCCCCGTGAGTGCCGATAAAGATAAGTTTGAATTATATTTATTATTTTTGTGGACATTTTTTATGTTTTCGCCACACAGAAGGAAATAAAATAATCTAGGTAATGCTTCAATCTCTCTCTAACTTGCTAAAATGAACTGCTGGGAAGATTAATTAATGTTTCCATTATATAAAATGTTGTCCTACACCCTAGCTCGGTTGATAGAATGTCTGCCTGAGCTAAGGGTCCCTGGTTCTTTTCCTGGTATGGCCGATAAAACACAATAACAAAACTCAGGAGAGTTTCCTTATATTAGCCCACAAATTGGAACCAAAAATATCTAGGCCTATATTTGTATTTTTACTAAGTCTGGGCAGATGCCAATCAACAATCGGATCTTAGGCTGATTATGGTACAATTGGTTAAGCCGATTATCATTATTTTTAATAGGCATTTTGCACCCGATTATTTTTATGGATCTTTTCAACCGTGTAGGTGAAAGTTAGGTAGTGATGACTCATCAGTTTTAAAATGTCTACATTATATAAACAAATTTACATTTAATTGACTGATTTTAATATAGTAAATTGTCACACTATAGGCCTACTAATAAAATTCTAACGTTTTTTTAAAAAAAAACCTCTCACCTAATTATAATCACATTACTATGGTAGTAGGCTTACCAACTCAAATCACTAATTTTATCTAGAAATAAGCACCACAGTTATTATCCCTCATACCATCCCACTTGTTTTATTTTTCTCTTTACTAGATTTGATGAATTTGGTTTTCGCGTTGAAGAAGAAGATGGTCCTGAACAAAGTTCAAACAAACTCTTGGGTATCCCATTTGTTGAAGATCCGCAACACAGGTCTGCATGCTCTTATATTGTTTTTTATATATATATATATATATATATATATAACATAAAGCTTATTATTAATTAATAGTCCTTACTATAAAAAAGTGTCTGACTTGGCTGATTTTAATATTAATAATGTCCCAGGTTACAGTGGGTGGCACATCTGGAGTTCAGTCACAACAAGGAAGTGTGTGACTTGACTTGGGACAAAGTAGATGTGAGGTTGCCCCGGACTGAAAAGCTTCGCTCCATGGTGCATGCCGGTATTCCACATTCCTTGAGGCCTCAAATGTGGCTCAGACTCTCAGGTAAAGTACTTTGTCTTGATTAGACAATTCCTTTGTTTTAAATATTGACTCTCATAGTTACTTTCTTGTATTTGTCTTGAAAATCTGTGTCCCCTCATATTGTACACTCGGTTTACCTTGATATACTACACAATGACCCTATCTTAAAAGCTATGCCTTAGTGGAACCCTCTAACAATAATTTACTCTGAACTTATTGTTTAAGTCGCGTTATAAATTTACATTTTAATTCAAACATAATTTGAACACTTACCCTTTAGGAGCGCTAAAAAGTGCTAGGCTTGTGTGTTACTCTAGCCCATTAGTAGGAAATATTTCTATAGCCATTCAAACTTTAGTTGAATTTAATTAGTTTCTGCTAACAAATTAGTTATTTTTTTGTTTGATAAAGGTGCTCTCCAGAAAAAACTCTCATCAGAGATGAGCTACAAGGATATTGTCAAGATGTCGAGTAATGATGCCCTCATGACATCAAAGCAGATAGAAAAGGACTTACTTCGAACTATGCCTGGAAACGCCTGCTTCAGTCATCTGACCAGCACAGGTATCCCGAGACTCCGACGAGTGCTAAGGGGACTTGCGTGGCTATATCCGGATATAGGGTGAGTGTCGTATCTGGGAAATGATTATAGTATTGGTTGTCCTTATGTTAATAATTCCTTTTACATGTTCCTCCTATTCATGTGTACTATTCTTTTTCGATCTCCTTTTCCTCCCATTAGTTTTTTTTTTTCTACCTCTAGGTCCATAACTGGTCAGATATGGTGTTTACAATGCACTAAATATTCTGGTATGGGCTAGAGCAAGTTGTTACTTTCATTAATCAGTCTCGGTCTCACTTATGGCTCTGATAAATATGAAAGTGGTAGAGGTATGAACGATACTAGTAATAACATTCAATATACAGCCAGTCTCTGTGATGATTGGAATGAAGGTGTCGCTTGTAGGGTCACTTGATGTATGCATTTCATTGGGGTTGGCAGACTGATGTGCAATAGTACCTTCTGGCTCATTGAGGAAAGCAACGAAACACTCGTCATTTCCTTAGTGCACCTCTTCAGTGCTGCCTAGGCTCTACAGCTGACGATGGAACTGTTGAGGATCCAACCAACTTTCGGGTTGAGTACTAAACACACACACACACCTTTTAAGAGTAATGCACTCCATATCTCACATGTTCTCCTGAGGAGTTCTGTCAGACCAAACCTTAGGTCGAGGAATTGAGTGGTAATAACTGATTTTTTTTCGAGAGGCAGCCTTATTTCTTCAGTGAAGGCAATATAAAGTGTGAAATGTGTTCGTATTCTCATTGCAAAAACCATATTGCATATGACCCTTTTAGTTGTCCTCATCCCTATTAGCTGTGCCTTTGTCAATTGATATAGCAAAATATTTTGAGAAACTTTTTAGATTCAAAGCAAATTTAAATACCTCTTGAACACTTCAAATATATTTTTGAACTATAACATGTTTTGACATATTGGGCGTTCCTAATCCTAGCTCCGGCGTTCCTTGCAGGTACTGCCAAGGTACAGGTATGATCGCAGCATCACTTCTTCTGTTGATGGAAGAGGAGGATGCCTTCTGGATGATGAGCACAATAGTTGAAGATCTACTGCCAGCATCATACTACTCTTCCACACTCATAGGTATGACCCTTTACATCCCATCATAGCCTTTAATTTGTTTGTGGGTTTTTACTCACATTTTCCACTAAGAATATTTTATTCTTTAGGCCTATTTTATCATAGAATTGTGCTAAATTTATAATCTCACTTTTAACATTATAATGATAGCTAAATTCTATAGCATATCTTTCTTTGTGTTTTGTATGTTTTCATTCTCTCTTAAAATGATAAAGGAATATTTCTAAAAATTCTAAACAATGTGTACAGAGCTTTTTTTATATATATATATATATATATTTTTAGAAGAGCAACCATGCTCACAATCTGCTTATTTTGCCTGGAAACTTTGAATACAAAAAATAATCTGGAATGTACCTGACACATCTGTTCTGTTGGCAAGGAAAGTGCGTCCTCCCGCTTAATCCCTCTCTTCATTCCAACAGAAGACAAATCCTCAATGTCTGTTGGTTGACAATATGTACTTAATTTCCCCTGCTTGGCATTATATATAGTAGCGTACCCATGAGGGGGTTCGAGCCCTCCCTACCTTAGTTTGGGGATGCCCCGAGATCCATGCAGATTCGAAGAGAAAATAAATGGGGTGTTTGGGGGATATGACCAGTTAATCACTGTGATAAAAAAAAAATCAGGTGATTAGAAATAGTCTCTATATTAATCACCAAATGAATTTAAATGAGGCTTATATAATTATTATTTTGTTAGACTATTATGTTTAGAATAGTGAAAATATAAATAATCAAGTTAACAAATACCGATAAAAAAAAGCTTCCAAAAAAGCTTCTAGGTGTATATAATGGTAAAAAAAAAAATTGGCCCCAATAGTCTGGACTACCTACTCCCAGGCCCCCATTGGGCCCCCTACATTTCAATCCTGCATACTCTACTGGTTATATTTATCAAAAAGGTTAACCCCGCGTTTCCATTTAATACAAAAATAAAAATATATGAAGGTAGAAATAATTAAATTGATGGCTTTTTATGAAAAAGAAATTACAGTTTTGAAAAGTTAATAGCCTAACAATACAGTTATTGAATTGGAATTTTGTAACTATGTTGCCTATATATTTGACAAGGATTAGAGTTACTTGAAATTAGAAAATAACTCCAGTCCCCAGTTGTTAATTCACCACTGTGAAAGGGTAAACTCACATTTCACCAATGATTTTTTTTTTTTTGCCATGCCGGGAATTGAACCCGATACCTTTAGTTAAATAGACAGACACACTACCGATTGAGCAAAGGTGTCAGACAGTCAACACTACTGAGGACCATTAAATAACCTAACCACAGTTCATATAATTTATTATAGTATTTATCATTGAATAGATTTAAGTAAGGAGAACATATTTTTAGTGCAAATTAATGACCTCATTGGTTTTTAAATAACTAATTATGCACAAAATACACCTTCACTACACTAAAGCCTGGAACACACGCTCCGCATCTGTGAGGTACCTATTGGTCTGTAAGAGGTTGATACCAAAGTAGCAGATGGGTCTGGCCTCATAGGTCTTATCCATAAGTCCTAACTATTTATGACTCCACAGAAGTTGAATCAACTTTTAGTTTCTACTACTAAGTTGATTTGGACTTCCAATCACAGTTAAGAAAATTTATGTGTGTGAATCGAAATTAAAGCACCAATCAGAGTGTAAGAATCCATACCACTTAGATGTTATGTCTTGCTTGGGTGTATTATATCACTATAAAATGTTTTAACACTGCACATATACAATAATGATGTTCTCTTGTGTTTAAACTAGTGCCTTGCCTTCTGTTCAGGTATCCAGGCTGACCAGCGAGTCTTGAGAACGCTGATCGCTAGTTACTTGCCCGATGTTGATCATGCGTTGAAAGAACACGATATCGAACTCAGTCTCATCACCCTCCATTGGTTCCTAACCCTCTTTGCTTCTGTTGTCCACATGAAGATCCTGCTCAGGATCTGGGATTTATTCTTCTTCGATGGTTCCTTGGTTCTCTTCCAGACCACACTTGGCATGCTCAAGATCAAGGGTATGGTTATTAAAAACTTGTTCTCTTTTCATTTTTGCCTAAAACTGCCTGAAGGCTTTCCTGTAGATCAGTTTTTCCCCAAACTGTGGTATGCCTGCTGTAAGAGGTAAGTTAAGGAATTAATGTGAAAAGGGATGTATCCCAAAGTTTTATTAATCATAAAGTACGTTTTGGTATCTGTAAGTCTGAACTTGTTGACTATATCAGTGCATTACTTAAATCTTTTAACACACCCAGCCCCCAGTTGTTAATTAGTCATTGTGAAAGGGGAAACCCACATTTCACCAATTTCACATTTTTCTACCATGCTAAGAATTGAGTCTTGAACCCCTAA
Source organism: Timema monikensis (assembly GCA_902151445.1). Classification (NCBI taxonomy): domain Eukaryota; kingdom Metazoa; phylum Arthropoda; class Insecta; order Phasmatodea; family Timematidae; genus Timema; species Timema monikensis. The sequence goes on from CABFVZ010000519.1 coordinate 13,810, forward strand.
CCCAATAGGCAGAAATGCTACTCACTGAACTAAGTTGTTGGATGGTAATCGAATGAACACTAACTTTGGTGTGTTGTCATGGGATTTCATATGCATATATCCCCCAATCACTGACGGCTTTGTCTAGCTTACAAACAAGACTTTTTTAAAGTTCGAAACAGCCGCACTTATACTTTACAAGAGAGCAGATATTTATGTCCCTTTTATTTATGAATAGTGGTGTAACTATGGTAAGGCAGGTAGGGTACATGCAATGGGTGTCAAATTTACTAGCAATATTAACACTAGATAGAAGTTTCAAATTCTTAACAAGAAAAATTTATTTCTTTTTGACTATTTAGAAACTGGTATTAAAACTAATAACTAGTTCTACCATTATTGGAATTCAGCCAAAATTTAAAGAACACTCAAGGAATACCATTTTTTATTTGCCCTAGGCAACATTGGTTCCAGTTACACCTATGGATACCTGGCCCCAAAAGGGATACAGGACTTGTGAAAGTGGGAGGAATATTGTTATAGAGGATATGCTTTAAAGGAAATTTTTGTTTAAAATACCAATTTTTCAACAGAACTATTGTTAGTCCATACTGAAGGCGAGTTGTAAAAATGTGAACATTCATGAGGCTAGTTAGGAAATGAGACAGTAAGAGTTATTTGTGAGAGATTACTGGACAAATACTAGTACACCATGTTTACACTCTTAATGAATCTATCTGTGATGGTGAAAGCTTGAGAAATATGTGTTTTGTGGAAATATTATCTTATGCAAGAACGATGCTAAGCATGATGGACTTACCAGTTTAGCATAAGTAAAGTGGAAGAAAAGTCCAAGTCAAGTCTATCGTGTGCTTTAGTAAAACATGTCTCTCAGTCACTTGATTAAATCTTAACAGAGGTACCACATGCCGGCGAGAAATAAAATTATCTACATCCACTGCCTTCTATAGTGATGATTTTCCTCGTAAAGTTAATCAAACTGATTATAAACAAACAAAAATTTGTTAAAATGACAGAAAAGAGGAAAAGCATTGTTTTCAGCATGGAAGAGCGAATCTCTTTATTAAAACAGACCAAGGAATAGTATGGTTAAAAAAGAATAATAAAACCGAAGTTTGAACTAGGCAGTGAAAAAAAAAGTGTGGGAAGAAATAACCAAGAATTTTAACTCTACCGGTAATTTCCATAAGGTGAGTGTGTTTTGATCAGTATATAATTTCATAGATTTTTCATTTGGATCTGTTATATTATATTGGTGTATATTAATTTAGTAGTTGGCTTATCAAAATCTGTACCACCAAAGGCGGCCATCATTTTAGAAAACATTCTAAATAATAATAATAAAGTAAGGAGCAGTAATGATTATGGTTAAGACTTAGAGATAAAAACTTAAGATTAGCAATATAAAGTGAAAGGCTATAATAATACACTGATGAATTAATAAAATGTTAAAAATTATTAAAATATATTTTGTTGTGAAAAACAAAGCTATATTAAAATATGTGCGGTCTCGATAGGTCATGTGCGCTGCACTATTTTGAGTAAAATATCATCATAGTATGAGCCAAGTACAGTTGAAGCTTACTCAAGATCAGACTTTTGTGTGACGTCTTCACATCTAATATGTTTTTGTCCTTTCTTGGAATTGAACCACTCGATCATCTTAGCAAGCAAATCCACGCCTCATCTACTTGTACTTCGGCTGTGCTTGGCATTGTTCTTGCTTATGGCCTTATATGTTCTACTAGATTTTCAAGACCAGTTAACTCCCAAGAAAGTCTTCTGAATTTACTTTCAATTCCCAATGACTTAATTTAATGCCCTCTTATAAGAATTACTTTACATCCATTACTGTTTCCAGTTTATGGCCTGGGTTAGTTTTTTTTTCAAGCCATATATTTTCCACTACCGACTGTCTAGGCCTGTCGTCGTTTCATTAATGCCCTATAATCTAATTTAAGACTAGGACAAGCACAACATCCAGTCCCCGGCTGTTAATTCATCACTGTGCAAGGGTAAACCCACATTTCACCAATGATTTTTCGGCCATGCCTGGAATCGAACCCAGGACTCGTAGTTCACTAGACAGACATGCTAATGACTGAGCTAGGGTGTCAGACTCTATTTTAAGAATACACATTCAAATAACTTTTTATTTTATGGTCTGTAGGTTTTGTTTAAAACATTTTTGCCGTTAGAAATTGAAACAAATTGTCTTGTTAATTGAAATTCTTTAATTATATAAACCATCACTATACTCATATATATTTTCAAATTTGAAAAATAACACATAGACAAAGCATTAGATATAAATTAGAGAAAAACAACTCAAGAGTTCAATTTCTGTGTTTAGATGGCATCCTACATTTTTAATCAATGTTAATTTTGTAATTAAAAAAAATCTATCCGTTTAATGATCTATTATTTGTTATATTCTTTTACAAAGCTTGATTGAACCTTATTTAGTAATTTTCTTGTCTTAGAGCCTGATCTAAAAGTACTGGAGAATTCCGCCCAGATTTTTAATGCTCTCTCGGACATACCTGGGGATGTAGAAGATGTGGAGTGTTTATTTGAGGTGAGTGTATCAATGTTTTAACTCCGCGACTTATCATTTAACCTGACTATGTTTTACACCAGGATTGCCATTTAAATTCACGTCAAAATACTATATGCACAAGTTTAATTTAAATGATATAACTTCTATAATATATTTGCAATTTCATTGCCCTAAACAGCATTTTTATGTTATGATAAATTATCATTTTTTATTCACCTTCCTCCTCCTCCCATTTACAGTCTTCCTTCCTTCAATTTACCTCCACTATCGCCCTGCTCTCCTAGCACTTCCCTTCAGCCTTTATTTATCTCTCTTTCTCACTTTATTTTACTTATTTCACTCTATTTCACTCTCCTCCCACTTATATTATTTCCCCCATATCCGTCAGTTTATATCTCTCCCCCTTCTTCCACATGGTCCATGGTCTTATCATAGCAAATTATAACTATTATTGACAAAGATTATTTTTCTGTACTATATATACTATGTTCAAGAAAAATCAAATTTATACTTAACACACTTCTTTATAAAGCATAGTGTTGATCTACCCCATAAAGTGTTTTATTTTCCTCAATAACTTTTCTTTGTTTACATTTGTTAGATCGTCTGAATCACGACTGTCAAAAGAACTCTCACTTTCAGAAGACCTTTCTATGTTATTATTGTTGACAACTTCGGTCAGTTTTGCACTTTCTCTATAATAATCATCAGAAAAATCACAAAGTATTTGTGCAATTTCTTCATTAGCCATTTTTTAGGCTAAGAAACTTTTAATTTACTAGTTGACGCAATTTCATAGCTTGACTGTACTAATAATTAACACTTTTTCGTAAAAAAAAAAACTAAAAGAAATCTCCATGAAAGTTTTAGTTGAAATATAATGAATAAAACTGCAAGTGATATTAATACCGCTCCTGCCGGCTATGGAAGTAACACCTGCTTTTCATCGGGGAAAAAAGTTAGAAAAATAAGGAGTAAAACTGCCAAGCTATATTTATAACACTCCTGCCATCAATTGCAGTAACACCTGCAATTCATGAACGAAATAAGAAATAAAAATATGAAAAAAAAAGAAACATTTGTTCGAAATATAAGGAATAAAACTGCCAAGTTTCATTTATACAGCTCCTGCCATCTATGAAGTATAAGCAAGAACACAATGTGCGAACCCCACTCGTCAAAGTACATCAAGGGGTTAAAGTTGGGTCGATGCTGGCACATTTTTAAAATAATTAAATATATGAGTGTGTGAAGTCTACTTTTTCAAATCAAAACAAAGTCGAATTAAATATATAAAATATTCTTGAAGCTGAATCACAGTTTAGAAATTTTTTAAAAATTGTTTTATGTTGAAAATAAATAAATTTTGTGAACATTTATAAACTAAATACATATTTGGAAGGAGATACTAAAATGGTGGATAGGAAACTTATTAAAGGGAACAAACACAATATGGCCTTTACAATGAAAAGAAGAACACAGTTCACATTTTACTTTGCTGCCACTGGACAATAAGGTAATGGCTGCCTCTTGAATTTTTTTTATCCTTATTGCCAAATGCCCCACCTAAGTTTCATTCTGTCAGAACTCATCAGGGAGGGGTGTGATAAGTACAAAGCAACTTCCTAAAAGGAAACCAAGTGTCTCTTGGACAGTAATGATCAATTTTCTTCAAGAGGCAGCCTCTTTGTACAATGGCAGCAATTTAAAGTGTGAATTGTGTCCTTCTTTTCATTGTAAAAGCCATATTATGTTTGTTCCATTTGACAAGTTTTCTATCCATCTTTCCTGTACCTTCTTCCAAATATTATACAATTAGAATGGACCTGGCAGTGTGTAAAGAGGGTGACTGGATAGAACTTACTCAAGTTAGGAATGGGTTGTGTACTTTTGTGATTGTGAAGATTAACTTTCGAGTTCCTCATGTCATAGAGTAAGTAAGTAATCATGCTATATGGTGAAATAGATGTGTATTCAAAGTTTGCACCTTAAAACAGTCAACAAAACCACCTTGTTTACTAACTTGTTATCTTGGTTTATTTTTGAACCTTTGGTACCACATAACATTAGTCTTAAAAATACCTCATAGAACAAGTTGGCATTGCCATTATTTCTACTTGAAAAACATGTTTTAAGTGTTCAAGTGAGATTTAGACTTGCTGTAAATCTCAAAAGTTTTTCAAGATATTTTGTTATGGATGTAGATGGTAGAGGAAAGACAGATAAGAACAAATAAAAGAAACAAGTGGAATTGCTTTTACAAAAAAAATAGGAACACATTTCACACTTTTTATTACTGCCACTGGACAAAGAGGTAATGGTTGCGTACTAATTAAAATCAATTACTAATGCTAAGTGTGTGTAAATCCTAGATTTTCAACTTCAAATTAGTTATCTTAAATCAAAATGGTTTCAAATCCATTCCAAATTGAATATTTCTTGAGAAAAATATTTTGAATTGAATCAAACATTTCATAATGAAATGTATGAAATATAAGAATTATTAATCATTCAATCAGGAAATTACAATGTGATTCTAATACAAATAAAAAAAAGATTATTTACATTTTAAAACTTATTATTATTCATAAAAAAATCAATAAAAACATATGTGACATAATCGGTTGGGCATTTTAGGAAATAATCAAGGGAAAACAGTGAAAAAATCGGGAATGTCATTCGTCATGTTGAGTAGACATCATGTATAATATGTTAGGTTCTAATATGCTAATGGTTTTAGGGATGGAGGAGGTTATATTTATAGGAACTGTGTTCACATTTGCATGAAAGGAATGGGGAAAACTATTTAGGAAACGCCATCTTTAGTACAAACCCCAGATTCAAACCTCTCCCCTCCCCCCTCCCGTCATTGGCAGTCTAGCCTACAGCAAGATCACCACCTTAGACCATGTGGCCACCAAAGAGGATATATATGATGTTTATTGAGCTTAATATGAATATATTATATATTAAGGGATATATTTGGAAGAAGGTATAGGAAAGGTCGATAGAAACATATAAAAGAGGACGAACACAATATGGCTTTTACAATGAAAAGAAGAACACAGTTTCCTCTTTTAGGAAGTTGCGTTGCGAGTTTCACACTCCTCCCTGATGAGTTCCGATAGAATGAAACCTAGGTCGGAGGATTGGGCGGTGACGATCAATTTTCTTTAAGAGGCAATCATTACCTCTTTTTCCAATGGCAGCAATGTAAAGTGTGAACTGTGTTTTCATCGTAAAAGCCATATTGTGTTCATCCCTTTTATACGTTTCTATCCAATTTTCCTACATCTTCCAAATATAATACAATTAATTACTTCATAAAATGAAAAGAGGTTTTCCTTATAGGAATATATTAAGGGCTTAGTTATTTTATGTATAATTTCTTTTTAAGAACAGTCCTAAAACTCACCAGTGTTTGACCGTTTTTTTCTAAAGGGTTTCCCAATTTTCTTCCATGCAAATGCATGTACATGTTCTATAAAATCCAACCTTCCTCATCCCCATTTTATTAGAAAAATGAATGTATGCATATAACTCGAATGGGTGATAATATACGCGACTCTTGTGTGTGTGTGTGTGTATTATATATAATGCATAACGTGTGTGTGTGTCCAGAAAAAGCTAATGTATTATGATAGATGAGCCCAAAGCTGAAAATGTGTGGGAATGTATAGAGCTTAACTCACATAACCTGAAAAATCTATAAATGGAACATTTCAAAATGGGTCTAAAGAAATGGTGGTGATATAATTAGAAACAAACTTTATAAATAACAGGTATAAAATTAAAATTTGGCAGACGGCTAGAGAAACAACTCCAGATAAAATCCTACATTTTTAAGAATGAATCAGAGAAAAGAGTCTGAAGGGGGGTTCAAAATTACTAAAAAAGAACTATCTATCATTGTGGTATGAAATTGAAATTTAACAGGCAATTAAAGGGACCACTCCAAATAGTTGTAAAATTCACCTTGAATTTAACTTATTTTATTTATTTGAAGTATTTAATGCGCACTTTCTGAACCAACTGATTATATCAGCGAGAGCAAAATGTCCTACCACTTTTGCCAGGAAAGTTATTGTCACACACCTTCCAGGAGGGTTCTCTTACATGCCACTATCAACATAGGACTAATAGCTTTATTTCCCTCCGAAAGAAGTTATGCTGCGGATTTTTATCACTCAATAAAAATCTGTCCACCCCAACTAGTTTTAAACCCACAATCGTCTGGTCCTGAGGTGAACACTTCACTCCAAGACGACCTAGGTCGCCCTTGGATTGAAAAAGGTGTATTTACACAACCCTAATTTTTTTTTTAAAGTAGCCAAATTTTGCTTAAGTGTTTTTTTAATCCCTTGGATTGTTTTTGTTAAATTACTAGGTGTCTTTTAGCATTGCTTCATCTCTAAACGACATGGTAATAGAAACACACCGCCGACGACACCTTGCATACTTGATGGCAGATCAGGGGGCGTTGGTTGGTAACCCAGAGGCAGCTCCTAATCTCCCCAAGCAACACCTTAGCAGGTTGGCCAGAATCCTTGTCAGAATCGTGTATTCGCTGTTTGCTTTTTTGGTTGGCTGGACTCGGCGGCCAAGGTTTGGCGACAGATGCATGTAGCTTTGCTAACTTGCATGTCAACATTGAGTATGTCTTGAAACAAAATGTTCTTTTGTGTGATTTATTTATGATTTAAATAAGTTACATTAGTCATAGAAAACAAGATGTAGAGAGAGCGAAAGAATAGATATTCTTGAGATATGTCATTCAAATCTTTGTACCCTGGAATTGTGAAGGATATTTAGGGGTTCAAACACATTTAAAATTTTAAAAATAGAAATATTTTGTTGTTGTTGCAATATTACCGGCATATTCAACATAATTCTAGGATACATGTAACAGCTAGACACCAAGACCTTAATTTACCACTTAACAGAATATGGAAATTGTTCTTTGTAAACTTCAACTAAATTTGGGTTTCTATTTAAAAACAAAAATTTAAGACTTTTATTGATTACTAGTTTTAAAGCTACTAAAGAATATGAAAAAAAAGTCAAAGCTAAAGTAAATGTAATCATACCAACAAGTCCGACGCCTTAGCTCAGTCGATAGAGTGTTTGCCTACTGAGCTAAGGGTTCCGGGTTTGATACCCAACATCGCCGAAAATTTATCATTGATGAAAATATGGGTTTACCCTCTCACATTGATTGATGGTTGGAGAATGGATGTTGTGCCTGTCCTAATCTTAAGATAGATTGTAAGGTATATGAAGCTACGACAATCCTAGCCAGACAATTGTGGAGAAATATATGACTTTATTAATAAACCTGACCCCTAGACTGGAAACAGTAAAAGATGTAAAAAGTAAATCATACCAATATATATTTTACCGTGGGAAAATTATCTTTTCGCGCTTGGAATGTCTTCTAATTTTTGTTTCCGATTTATAATTTTTATAAAAATGATTGCACTCGGGGAAAATAAGAGGGGATTTATCCATTCCAGAAATTCATGCTGAAAATAAAGTCCTTATTGTTCCAGTAGATGCTGCTGGCTCAATATCCATTGTAGACAGCATTAGACAGTCAACAGTTATTTGTTAGGTTCAGCAAGTGAGAGAGCCTGAAAGATTTAGTGATATATATTCTACTCTTATCATAATTGGGACAGAATGAGGGCGAAGAGAAAGTAGCTCGTCAGGGTAATATATTCATGAGCATCACTGTCTGTTATTAGCGAACTAAACCAAACAAAGACTGGAAATTACAGGTGTGTTAAACTAAAGAACCTTTAAGGGGTGTCAATTTTAGAGAACATCAAAGGGGCTTCAAACAAAGAGAAGTTTTAAGGTGATTTCAAACATAGAAATTATTTAAATGATGACAAACCTAGAAAACATTTAAGGCGTTTAACACCCATTAAACATTTAAGCTGAATCACACCTAAAGAACATTTAAGGGGCATCAAACCTAAAGAACTTTTAAAGGGTTTCAAACCTAGAAGGGTAAAAAATTATATTATTTCTTTTTTTCACTCTGCCAATAATTAAATTTAAAGCGCAACTTTCAAAATAAATAAACTAATAACAATAATTTCTTTTAAAAATGCATTAAAATTGACTATTTGATTTGTATTATCCAATATTTGTTCAAAATTTTGCTGTTTGAGTTGATAAAAAATGCTCTTTGCACACCCCTATTTATATTATGTTTTTATGATAATAGGTTTAATAATGTCCAAGCTTTTATAAGTCTTACAATATTAGTTTAAAAATAAATACAAATTTTTAATCTCAAATTATTATAATGTATCATTTTTATAATTTCCATTCCTGATCACGATATTTTCACTCATTTCTCATTCTGTTCCCATCCACATGTAAAAATGTCATTCCTGTTCATCCCGAGCTGTAATGCATTAATTAAAACATTTATACTTACATTTAAGTGATAAATTAAAAATCTTGGGTCTGGTTTTAAATTCTTTTCTATAATTATGTCGAGCAAAGCCACTAATTAGCAGTAAACAAGCTCTCTAACACACATTCCAACTAATGATTAAAAAAAGATATATTTATTTTGAATCTCAAATTTAATATTTTCTCGAATCCTTGAATCATATTAAGTATTCAAGGATTTTAAAGTCTGATCCTTAATTTTAACATTTTCAGTTTTACCTGTTTGATTTGTGTACTTACTGTCTTGCAATGTGTATTATGAAAAGATAACTTTTCTTATGTGCATCTTTATGAGAATATAAAAACTGAATTGTAAGCTTAGCTAATATTGATAAAAATAATATTTATAAAAATAAAATTTCAATTGAGACCATTTGTCAAAAACGAGATGTACATAGTACATCTCATAGGGAATAAATGGATAGGAGTAATTTCTTGTAGCTTTTTGAACCATCAGAAAAGGCTCTTCATTCTGTGGAATGACTCTTAAAGGGCAAATAATGCACACTTAGCAATAGTTCTGGAATATGTGAAGGCTTTCTCCTCCTATCAACCTATTATATTTATCAATTCCAGCCATTTTCATTCTTCTTTTTTCTCTGCTTGTATTCTTAACATTTTTTTAGTATTATTTTAAGTATTGTGAGGAACAAATTGCAAGTTACATTTTTCAAATCTCCCATGATTACTTTAGACCAGTGTTTCCCAAATTTCTCCTGTCTTGTACATCTTTCAAAGCCATGGCCTAAACAACAACCTTGTAAAATGAAAACGCTTGTGTTCCAAATTTTAATAAAGCTTCACTGTTAAAATCTAAGCAAACCCTTGACAGAGGGAAAAAATGTCAATTCCATCACATAAAAATCTTGTTTATTATTTAGTTTGTATATAAAAATTTATTGATAAAACTCAATGGTACGGCGAGTACCTCCTGAAATCCTTTGCATACTCTGGAGGATATACATACCACAGTTTGGGAAACACTGTTTTAGAAACTTTCTTGAGTAACAGTCATTTATTGTCTCCTTAATCATACATTTTCTTCAAATGTTATATTTTAATTATCACAAACCTAAAGTTGCTGACTACCACAAAAGTATTTGTTTATGATATTTTTAAATAATAATAAAGACTATCTTAAATGTAACTTACAGTGAAGTTCTAGATGTAACTTCAATTTTGTCACTTGTACCCAACTTTTTTATTTTAGTTTTAAGAACTAAATTTTGAGATGGTGTACAGTAATGTGCATGATACGCTACTCTTGTATTAATTGCTTCATTCTCACCTAACTTCTTTTGTTGCAATTTGCTTGCTCTGCAAAATTCTTTTGCTTGGTACCTTAATATATTTCTGTAATTTGTTTGTGCATTATTTACTATTTTATGATCACTAATTTGCTTGTTGCATTTTGTAATAATTGTATATAATATTATAGTTTTCAAGGTTAAGGGTAGAGTTTCTTTAACCATGTATATTTTTTTATATATCAACTCGCAATAGAAATAACTTTATCTGATACAGTAAAAAGTGTCATATGTTCATAAACCAAACTGTCTGTTTTGTCCCTATCAATTTTGAAAACACACGGCCATACTTGCAACCTTGTATCCATGACACAAACACCTAGCACAGAATGACAGAACATAAAGCTAAATTATTTATATGGTTCTCCCCAAATTCACTCTCTTTCAATCACTTTGCTGTCAGCCAGTAGTCACACACTTTATCTACCCACATAATATATAATAAGGCTTAGCGTGCTGGCTTCCTAGTTGCTACGCTTTTATTGTGAAATTGTTCAGGTCGCAAGTATGGTTGTGAACTTAGACAAATAATATTTATTTTTATACTGATATTTTTACAATGTCGGCTACTCTAAATAGGTTTTAAACTCTAAAAGGATTTTTATTATCGTAATTTTACTATATTAATAATTTATATTTTAATTCATCATAGTAAAGGTAATATTTGCACATTAAGCTTAGTTCCATTGATGATTCATAAAATAAAAAACTAATTATGTTAAGCTATTATTGTATAAAGTTATTTTTAATACACCTTTTTAATTAAAGTTCATTGCTATACTGATATACTTTGATTTGAGAACTATAAAATGTACTCCAATTTTTAGTTGCATTAAAGTTTTATAGACAATTTTTGTTGAATGAGTTTTTTTAATCATTTGTCTCATTGTTAGTAAAAAAATACCCAAATATTGGTACTTGAAGTTAAGTGAGTTTATAATTAGTTACCGGTATCTATTAATTCTTTAAAAAATGAATTAATATTTCTTTTATGATTCTAAACATGGAAGAATGTACAAGAAATAGGGGTAGGAACAAACATGAGATAGTTTTTACGACTAAAACCATAACAAATCTCACAGCTACATTGGATGAAAATTCTTGCCTCTCTAAAAAAAATTCCTAACTGAAGTTTTAGTTTTTTCAGAACTCTTTGAGGAGTGAATGTGAAACTCGCACTAAAACTTTCTAAATAGAGAGTTGCTTTGCACACTCCCTTCTGAAGTACTAAATGAAACTTAAAGCAAGGTGACAATGGTGCGCATGACAGCACTTTTAATTGTTCCCTACTGGTTGCCTTTTATACATAGTGTATAATACATTCCTATCTCCGGGTAAAATTTGGTATATTTTCTTAAAATTCCACTTCCTTGATCCTGTTATTTGTGCATATACCAATCAGGCAGAAAAATGTGTAGCATTAAAAAAATCAATGCGTTATTGACACATTTAAAAATTTACGGTGTTCCTGACTTACCTCAGATTTATTTCTGGCCCGGTGCATGAAGGATCGTTTAATCCATATAGGGAGTTACCTTTCTCTCTCCAGGTGAATGCTTTTTTCGTTTATTCACAATTTATTTTCAACCTGTTTCCTTGGATTATATAAAGTAAAGTAAAAATCTCCAGTCCTGGCAACATACTTTATTGCTGAAAACAAAAACAAGATGCACATAATATTTGTTTAATGTGGTATAAATTAGCAGGATTAGCCAGAACACTTAACTCGGTAGATAAAACACTAAAAAAAAACCACACACACACACACACACTAATCAATCAAATATCAGTCTTCTCGCTTAACCTGAAGAAGCTGTCTGTGACAGTGAAAGCCTGTCTTGAAAAATGTTTTTGTGTTGGTTTTTTTTATTGTTTTATCTAAATAATTTATATTTCAGTATCACTAAGGTAAATGTGTTGGCTACACCTTCTAATTAAAACCCAATCTTAGCCTAGTGCTCTATTCCAAATTTGTTTAATAGTAGCAAAGAACAAATAAGGATTCATCAGGGTTTGTTTAACTTCAAAATCTAAGGAAGGCTTCAGCTAAAATAAAAAAATAAAAAATGTTTGATGACTACATTGATTTGATATAAAAATAATTGACCTCTAAAATAAATCATTACTCTCAATTATTTTAAATGCACTTATATACATTGAAATTAATTTTAAAAGGTCAGAAATTTTTTATAGTTTAATTATTTGTGAAAATATCCATATTTATCAATTTAGGATCATTTTTGAAAAACATGATGATATTGTAATAAGGAAGCAATATTAATTTATATTTATAGAATTCAATATAAAAATATTTAGTATAGTTAGTATAAATGAGAAAGAGTTTTTGTGAAATTACAAGCTTTTACTATAGTAAGTCTATATAGATTAATTAAAATAAAATAAAAAATTGATTAATAAACAAACGATTTTTGATATCAGAACATTATTAAAATAACACATTAAAAATGTGAGTCAAGGTCACATACATGATTAACAAGTAAAAATAACGAAAAAACAAACACCTTAACTTAATTAAACTATATAGATAATTAGTAACAAATGACTAGAGGACTAATGTTTGGCTGAAATATAATTGAAAATAAATACTAAGAAAAATTGAAATATTGAAGAAATGTTGAATCATATAACAATTAAATTGAATTCTATTGTTGTATCTGAAATTCCCTTGCTCCTTTGTAGGCAGCGTAGAAACAGCCTTAAAAATTCTACATGTTTCGGCACATCAACAGCACCATCCTCAGACTGAATAAAAGAAAAATATGCAATAAGTTATGGTGCAAGTAACTAGGTGTTAGCCAAGTAAGAGAAACAGAATGAAAAATGTTGAGAAATAACTATGTAAATAACCAATCTAAAAATGAAATATCATATTTACCATTTGACTGTGCCTGTGTGAGTTGCTCCAGTGAATACCAGAATCAAACCGATTAAAAATGAGAACGGTTGTGTAAATTAAAACTAAGATTATAATAGTTTAGAACATATGGAAAGTCATAGATTACGAAAAACAGCAAGGAAGTGTGAGACAAAATTATGTAAGAGTTGAAATTGTTATTAGATAGATGTAGTAAAATAAGAGTAGTGAAGGAAAAATAGAAAGAATAATGAGAATAGGAAATACAGAAGGTACAAATCTTCTCGACACTGGCCCGAACAGGTCATTAACTAATGGAAGGAGGGGCAGGAGCATAGGTTATTTTATTTTTTAATCTGGTGTGTTGGGGAAGTTTCCTTAAAGTGTTGATAAGGGTTTGGTTTTCGAAACTTATTTGTTCGTTGAGGACATTTTTGTTATTGAGTATTGCGGTTTGGATGAAAATATTTTCTGCAGTGTTCATGGTTGTGCCCTTGGACGAGCTGTGAATTAATTTCATGCATTTTTCCATGGGGGTGGGTTGATGACCAGAAATTTTAAGATGTTTGGAGAATTTGAATTTGTTCCTGTCTTATTTGAAGTCACTTATGTGCTCAGAAAATCTGGTTGATATTCGATGACCACTTTGGCCAATGTATACACTATTGCATTCACAGGTGAGTTGGTAAACCCCACTTTTTTGATAGTGACCGGTTTCATTCAGATCGGAATTATTAATATATTTTTTGATATTGTTATTAGTACTAAAGGCTATGTTAAGTTTGTGTTTTTTAAAGATGTTGGTGATATTATGGATTTCTTTTCCAGTGTAGTTGAATTTAATCCATTTGGTTTTGTTACTTGACATGGCATTGGGATGAACTAGAGTAGTTACACGTTTTAACTGAGCTTTTTGTTTTTAAAGGATTCGGTAAACAAAAGAATGAGAGTATTCATTAGTGATGGCAAGCTGTTTGATGATATTAAGTTCTAGTTTGTAATTATTTTTATTTAAAGGTATGTGAAGTAATCTGTATATAAGTCTGTTAAAAGCAGCTCTTTTATGAGTGGAGGGGTGATTGGAATCATTAGGAATAATTATGTCAGTGTGTGTGGGTTTTCTATAAATTTTATACTCAAAGCGGTTATTCTTGTTTCTGGAAATGGAAATGTCAAGATAATTAATTGATGCTGCCATTATCCTAATGTTCTACAGTGAACCTGAGGTTGGGATGAATGTCATTCATAATTTGAATTATTTCGGTTGAAACTTGACCTAATGTGGACTGAGATGGTTTTGAGTTTTACAAATTAACTTGGATAGGATATATGTTTACTAAACAAGGATGAATCAAAGTACAGTATCAAATATTATAGGTACAGTTGTACAGTACTGCACATATTATAATATTGTATTGATTCGAATAACACGTTACTGAATTAGAAAACTAACAAACACAGCACTTGTAAAAACACCACAGCATGATTGTTCCACTCAAGTTACACAAACAAACTGAGAGGTTATACATTTGAATGACCTTGGATTGTGATGACTGGTTCCAACTACTCTGTGCACATGTCGAGTTACATCGAGTGTAAAGTTTCTGAGACTCTACTGTAATAGATTTTTTCAACTATTAGATAAGATCAAAATTATGGTTAGCACTCTACAGAAACAGGCTTTGTTCTCAATATATGTATGTGTGTGTGTTTGATAGCCGCTTTTTTAGGATTGTTACATTTGAAAAAACAAGCTTATTTATCTTTTTTCCCACAGCCCAGCTAACTTGCCTCTCTCTGCCAGTCGCAAGGATAGGTCCTATGACCTGACACCCTTCCTGATCCTTCTCCCTTGATTAAAGGTGCTTAGAAACTAATTACACTTTTTAAAAGTATGTATAATTTGTCTGTGTTATAACATAAAATTAATCTAGCGTTCAACATTTTGAAATAAACCAACATTAACGTAGATAAGGAAAGGATATAAAACATATCTCTTTTTAGTTTGTAGTATTTAACTTAGACTTAAACGACTTTCAGCACATGACTTTCAACCTAACTTAATTCTAGAACAGACATAACACCAGTTTCTCTGTGGTTTTTTCATCACTGTTAAAATGAAGGTACCTATTTCATCGAATATAAGCTTTTCAGTCATTTCGAGAATTGAACTAGGATGTCAGAACTATCTGTAAAATAAGTATGGTCTAGTCTTTAAACTCCTTGTATTTTAAAATTAATGTATTAAGGTACCCCTGCAGTTATTTGAAATTATTTTATAAATATTATAAAACCTACAGAAATAGCTAATTAATTTAAGGCAATTGATTCACATTGCACTTAGTTAATGGTTTAAATTCTGCTGAAGTGCACTGTGGGTAATTCTCTCATCCTCTCTCCACTCTAATGTGGAAATATTTTATCTACATTACCCTGAACATTTCTACACTTTAGAGTAAAATACTATTAATGATCTTTCTACCTGCTTCGGTGGCCGAATGGTCTAATACACTACTCTGACAATAAACAAGACTGCAGAAGACAGGAAGATTGGAGTTCAATCCCAGTCGGGTGTACAGAGGGTGGTTTTTACTAAATGGTTTTCTACCCTCCCTTCATGCAAATGTGAGTACACTGCCTCTGAATTCAACCTTCCTAATCCCTAACACATTGTCGTAACTAGTATGAATGCATATAAACTGGATGGGTAGTAAGACATGCTGAAAACACCTTTTGTTTTAAATATACAGTTAAAAAATAAATTATTACAAAAATTACCTTTATTCGATGTCAAATTTTGGGAATACATAGGAACGTTATTTACAGTGCATTTGAACACTTTGTGTTTGTATTGTTGTGTCCAGACGACAAGTGAAGAAGTCAAGGTCAATGATCCAGCTACTTTTGTTTGGGGAGGAAACCAGTGAAGAGGACTTCAAGTCTAAGAACATTAAACAAACAGGTTAGTGGTTACTAATAGAGATTTATTGATTCCACATTTTAACCGATGAAGAGTCTATCTAATACTATAGTTTGTATTTCACTTGCATTCGAAAGCATACATATTGAATGTCACTCTCATTTATTTTGGTTTGCTTATGAAGGGGAGATTTGGGCTCAAATTCCTTTACTAGTATACTTGAAATAGTTTTTCTTAGATGGTTTCCTATTCTCTATTAGTGAAAATGTGGCTACATTTCATCTTAATTTTACTTTCCTTGTCCTCACTCATTTAATATAATTAAATGCAGATATTCAGACTGGGTCAAAAGACTCATTGCACTATCAAGATTGCTAGAGTATATCTTATCACTAAAGCATATCCTTTAGGTATAAAGCATCACTCTTGCAATATAATAGATTTCCGATGATGGGGAGATTGGGTTTAAAATCCTGGTTGGGTGTACTGAATACCGATTTTTTTTTTCCATAAATAGTTTTTCCACACTCCACAAAAATGCAGGTACATGTCCGCTAAATTAAACCTACCTTATCCTTAACACAGTCACATAATTAGTACATATGCACACAATCAAAACTGGTAGTAAGACACAATGCTAAAAAAAAATCTTTAACTTTATTTTAGAAAGCAATTACTAAATCTGCCCAAAATTTGTCTTATGAGCATGTACTCAATTCTGAATGGTAATTTATTACTCATTTTATAGTAATGGAAATTGATAAAATTAAAGAAAAAGGAAAACAAACAAATAAGTGTATATTTAATGAAGAAAGCCCACAAAGGGAAAAAGAGAAACTGTGTGAAGAATCCAAATCACAAAGGGGACGTCTTTCTATCTCCTATAGTAGGAATAGTCAAACACACATTTAAACACAAATTGAGTAATATTTCAGCATTGTTGCGTTTATCAAACAAAAAGAGAAGAAGGAATCCACTTTACACAAACATTAAATTACTCATTCATAAATTAAATTACTAATTAAAAAAGAAACTGTTAGAAAAACTCATTAATTTTTTTTTAATACATGTATATATATAAAGGTTGGTCTTAAAAAATTTTGCTCTGCACTTTTCTTGGACCTAAAACTTAATAAACATTCTTTATCAATACCATATATCAGCTAGTTTTATGTATTTTAGTAATATTATATAGTTGATATGTTAGAGAGTCTTTGAAGTCCAATACCCAATACTAAAAAGAGACATGAATGATGAAAGATAAGATGACCAGACTCCCTTTTATAGCACTGTGGATAAAAGTAGAATTTCTTGTGGAATCTTTGGTTGTGTATACAATAGGAGTGAGTCGAATACACTTCGACTATCAATATTTTTCATTTTATAATTCATTCATAACCTTAGTTTACTTGGATGACAGATCAAAAAGTTACCAGAAATAATTCCTAATATACTCCTACGCCAACAGCTGACATCTGTCACTTTGGATAGCTGTAATGAAAACAGATGGTAACATATGAATGTGATAGTTAACCACAGTAATTTAGGCCAATATTAATTATATTTATTTGAGGTCGGACACAAAGTTTATTTATTGTTTTATTCCACTTAAAATAATTATTATTCACAGCACTTTCACAAGAGGTCTACCGCAAATAGCTTCAAAATGGCGACCGACGAATTTAAACTATGTGGTTGAACATGATGGAAACCAGTTCTTTACAACGGTGCACCCATGCAGTGCTTAGAAATATATTTTATTAAGTTAAATATTTTGAAATAGATCAAATAATCATAAACTAATATATTATATATTAAAAAAAATGACAAGTATTTTCTCTTTTCCAAGTAAATATGATGCCTTTATTAAAGGGTATTAATGTATGCACTCTATTACATATCATAGATAACATTCCAAAATGAAGAACAAGTACTTTTAATTATGTTTAAAATATCGTTTCGAATTGGATAAAAAGAAATTATTAAAAGTAATCAAATAGTATTAGAAAGTTTATGTTATTTTTAATGTAAAATCTAACAGGTAATTAAAATACTTAACATTCACAACAAAACAGTGATCTTTTACAAGTGTCAGCAACCCAAAACATAAACATATGATTTTTGAACTGTCATCCAGGTAAAAACCTATCATTAACAGACTCTAGTTAAAAATATGAATTGAAAACTTTGATACATGGTTAGGATACGAGATTTGTATTACTTTTTTCTTTTCAATGTTAATAAGTGATTTGATTCATAAATTATTTATCTACCATATAAAATATAACTAAATGATAAAAATAGGTTTTATTGCAAATTCATATTTAAAAAAAGTGGTAAATTAATGAATGCCATTAGGTCTATTTATTAAATTTGTACAATAATACTATAGTTTTAGATTAGTAAGCATCATCTCACTCAATTAATTCAAATTTAAAATTAGAATATTTTTCAAAAATATTTATCCTATTTATAAAGTTTATTTATGAAATAACTTTTATGTATTCATAAGACCCACCTGTTGTATAGTGTTTATCTAATGTAAGTATTGTTTCAGAAATCCTGGTGGATTTGAGAGAAGCTGTATTGCAAGTGGCGAGGCACTTCATGTCTGTTGATCCTAAGCTCAGCAAGGTAGTCTTGGTGCCAGACTACAGCATGGAGAGTCACTCTCTGGATCAGGACAACTACATCAATGTGTCTCGTAACCGCAAACGAAGGGCAAAGGCTTTACTAGGTGAGCAATTTGACATGGCGACACCATAACACGACAGAAAATTAGATCACTGGTATGGATTCACTTCTATTGTTCTGGGATCATGTGTTTAATTCCTTATAAAGTCAATTAAAAAAAAAATCCTCCCCCTCTCCTTCCACAAAATGTGGGCCCATTTCTCTTTACTTCTACCTGCCTCACCTCTACCCCATTAGCATAAATAAGCAGCTAACCTAAATGGGTATGAAAGCTTGGTTCACAAAAAAAGAAAAAAAAAAAAAAA
>CABFVZ010000519.1:37448-96104 GCA_902151445.1 Timema monikensis
ATATATATATATATAAAAAAATTGTTTTGTGTAGAAAATTTAACATGCCAAGTATCCTACCCTCCTACCTTTATGGGAAACTTGGACTCAACCGTTTCAGCGCATGCTCACGTCTGAAACTTTCACCTCACAAATAATCTTGTAAATATTTTTATGAACACATTAAAGCTCTTCAAAAACTGAAAATCAAAACTAGAATTACAAATAAACTCGAACTAAATAAAACAACTTATGGCTTTTTATTAAAGAGAAATTAGAACACATTACACATGATACAAAGTAAGCCGCCATGATGTATATGTTTACTCGGCAGCGGCCAGAGTGATGATTAAATAAACATGACTTATTCTTACTACCCAACTGGTTTTAATTATCTAAAACTATGCAAAAAACCCTAATTTATTTCATACGATCTTTAAGTTAGATGTTTTGTTGGGTTTAATAAAAAGTAAATACTGTCAACAGACACCGATAAAACTATTTATTTACGCCTACCGGCCTACATATTGTATATCGATAATTTGTTTGGATTTTATTTAAGTTATCTGCTCACTTATTAAGTGCTATCAAGTTTTAAGAATCAAATAACGACTTGCTAATTAATAATTTGTTTTTAAATTGATTTTAACTAAGACTTTATTAATTTTTTTCAAATATGTTATTGAAGTAATTGTAAAAATATTCAAACGCAGTCTTGCCTAAATGCCTAATAAAATAGGAATGAACATATTGCAAGAATCAAATATATTTCTTGTTTTCTATGTGAAGATAGTTAACAGATATAAAAGAAACTAATAATACATACTTAGGCATTATTGAGTTTACTATCTCCAATCTATGTTTAATTGTTAAGCATGTTGTTTTAGTATTTTTTTTTAAATTTTATTTTAACTTTCTTATCAAAATAAATTATAATACCTCAATATGATTAAAGTTGATCTAAAGGTAACTAGGCCTAATTTGTTTGTTTATTTCACATGTTTTTTTTTAAAGAAACTTAACTCACTCTATCAACACTTTTAAAAATAACTTATTTTGATTGATTTAATTTCTAAACAATAATATGAGTCTAGATTGTTTAATTTGGCTGGATTTTAACCAGTATTTTGTGAGGAGGGGTTGGGGTGGATTAAAATTGAAAGTATGATTGAATAAATCTTAATTTACAGTTTAGGCCTATATTGTGTAATGTAGGTCTATTTGTAGATCATTAAAATTTCTAACAATTTGCTAGACCCATTTTAAAAACAAGTTTGATAAAAATTCTCATGGTAGTATTTCGGTTTATTTATTCAGCTGAAGTCTGAAGTATTTATGTGTGTTTTAAGGAGGTCCATGCCATCCCTGGTTATTCATAGAGGAGGCAGCAACGAAGGAGGTAGAAAGAGACTTCAACTCTGTCTATAGTCGACTGGTGCTGTGTAAAACGTACCGGCTGGATGAAGATGGAAAAGTTCTCACACCAGAAGAGGTTGATACATTAAGGGATTAATTTCTAAAGATTCCTGGTATAACTTACTCTCTCCAAAAAATTTAATTTTCAAAGTTCCTATTATGACTATGATTAATAGCATAAATACAATAAAAGGTGGGCTTAGTTTGTCGAATGCCACTGCACTGTCATTATGTGGCTACACCGTCATGCTTTACAAGATTCTAGTTATGTGACAATAGCCCCCCCCCCATCCCCCCGACTGGTGACATTTACCATAAATACTCAAATCTCTTCCTGTTTTTACTTAGGGAGCCAGCTATATCTTGTAAAAATTGGTATTTGAATGTGTTTCTTATTTTGTTTGTGTGCTATTGAATCTCAACAGTTTTTAACTTGAAACTTTATAGGTAATTGTGCTACCTACTTCACTTACTTTTGAATAAAGCTGTCATAGTTCCTGTTTTTCTCAATTCTGAGTCCTCAACTTTTACTATTTAGTATTTAATTCCTTTTCGATGCATCCACCTTCATGTTAAATATATGTTATTTATTTATATATTATATAATATTGTGGTTTAAAAAACCTAAAAAGTGTAAAAAATGTCCAAGTAAAATGGCCATATTTGATTTGTGTAAGATCACTGAAATTCAAAATTCATGTTGAGTATATTTAAAATTTTCTGGCACTAAGAGAAACAGAAAAATAACTAGTATTGATAAAAAGAAAAATCACTTAATTCTGAATTTTTTGCATCTTGGAATTGCCAAAACGTTATTTTTCTGAGATCTGAAAGCTGAGAGTTAAAGTATTGAAAATTATGATAGTAAGATCGATCCTCAATCCTTTCAATACCATTGAGCATCATCATCAACAACTATTTCCATTCTGTGGCCAAATCACTTTATAAAATGCCTCCATCTTCTTCTATTATTCCACCATTCTTCCTCCTTTAATTACTTCCATCCTTCACCTTTCACTACTTTTCCCATCTCTTTCTTGACCTCCCTTGCGCTCTTCTTCTAGTATGAATCAAGGCTATTAAATAATCAAGTTTGACATGGTAACTTTTAACCAAGCTCTAGCTCATTGCCCTTTCTTTGTCATAGTTGATGTACCGATGCGTTCAAGCTGTGAACCAGACCCACGACGACGCTCATTCACAGATGGATGTGAAGCTGCGTAGTCTAATTTGTCTCGGTCTGAACGAGCAAGTCCTACATCTCTGGTTGGAAGTGTTGTGTTCGTGTGTTGAGGTGGTTCAAAAATGGTGAGCTTACATACAGATAATTACCCTGAGCATGAGACGACTCTCGGATATAGCTCATTGTTTAGAGCATTGGTGTACCAAGCCAAAGGTCTCAGGTTCGAATCCCATCTCCAGGTTTCATTTTTAAATTTAAATAATACCAACAAAGTTTAGAACATTTCTCTTTGGTTATTTGTATGATAAAAAATCAAAAGCAAGAAACATCGGTATCAAATAATAACACACACACAATTTCTTTTTTAGTTTGATACTTAAGCCTTATTTGAATGCCATTTTAATTTCCTATTAAAACACAGCATAAATATTTTATTTTAATAACCTTAGTTCTTACTCAATAAGGTATTAGTAAATTGGCTTCATTACATTTTTTAACCTGTGGCACAATGTAGGCATAAACACTTTAAAACTACCAATAACAAGAAAAAAAAAGAACGAAACAATCCAAAAAACAAATTATTGTACTTTTTCTTGGATATCAGTCGATTACAGGTGTGGAATTTGAATTCAAACTGAAAGTTGTGTAAATCTACATTACTAATCAAATAGTCTAAGGTTTCATTCATCAATAGACAAAATTGCCGAAGAAGAGGGGTTCAGGATTCTAATCTTGATTGGGTGCACTGTGGGTGATTTTGCCTAAGTGGTTTTCCACATCCGCACAAGTGCATTTCCTCTTAATTCTACTTTCCTCAACTCTTTCCAATAAGTGTGAATATTGAGACAGACCAAATGGGGGTGAAAAAAAATTGCTTAATTATCCTAACTTAAGATAATTAGGGGTGCGCGAAGCTTTAGAAACTTCAATTTGGCTTCAAAACAAACATTAGCTTTGATTTCACTTCGGGAAAAATTCCACCTTGGTCACTAAAAATATTTACATCTAAAATACTCCATTTGTTTTCAATTACTGCCATTCTGAGTGGTTTTATACATTACAAATTAATATGGAAAAAATCTGAAGTAATTGATTTGTTCACTGTGATAATAGCTTAACTTATCAAACAAAATATTACAAACAATTGTGCAAAAAAAAATCCAATTAATTTCAGTGCAAAAAGTTATATAAATAACCGCAATATATTTTCTTCAATCATAAAACAGCTAACAAAAATTATTCGAATCTTGATTCGGCCTTGAGAATATTTAATATATTTGATTCAAGCTTGCTTCGAATTGAAAAATTGGACTTCACACACCCCTAAATATAAAAAGGATGGTATGGTTATAAAGTGTAGAAATCAGGTTAAAGTCTAAATATTTGTGTACAGGTACTACCCATGGAGTTTCCTGAACAGCCCAGGCTGGGTCCAAATTAAGTGTGAGCTGCGCGTATTGTCACAGTTTGCTTTCAATCTGAACCCCGATTGGGAGCTTCCCCCCAAGAAGGAACAGTCGCAGCCACTCAAAGACGGCGTAAGAGACATGCTTGTGAAACATCACCTTTTCAGTTGGGATCTCTAGGACAGAGATTTGCTTCTCTTCAGTTGGGAACTGTGAGGTGGCTGGAGAAACTGCTATTTACTCGAGGATGAGAAACTAGGGGTGTGCAAATATTCAACTTTGCTCGAGAAAAAAAAAAAAAGTCTGTGCGAATCCAACATTTCAATTTTATTTGAATCTAAATCAAATTTTACTAACTCACATTAATTCCAAATCATATATATATATATATATATATATATATATATATTAATGAAATTGGTGGCCATATGTTAATAATGGAGGTAGGTTAGTTTAAAAGTTAAATTATTTAAGTATGACTTTTAGATTCCAAATCTGGGGATGTATTTGAATTTATTTCCAAGCCATTAGGCCATCAAACATTTTATTTTAGATTCTAATATTCATAACTTAAACTGATTTGAATTCGAAAATTAAAAGCTCCTCATAGTCTTAAAACATGAATGGCTTTTTGACAGCTAAAATGCACATTTATGTTTGATTTTGGTCATCCTGTGTTCTAATGTGCATTACAAAACTCTAATGTGATTGAATTGTTTGTTGCAATAACATGATTTATCAGCTTAGGATGAAATATGTTAAACATATTTAGTGTCTAAAGTTATTTAAATATTCATAATATCATTCTTCCCCCCCGCACCATCCACCCCCAACATTATACCTTCGATTTGACTTTGGGAATATTTCACATAGTAATTTTAGCTTAGAGGAAGCAAGACTGAGAAGGTATGGGTATGTAATGAGGATTGAAAAAGAGAAGATGCAAAAGAAAATGTTAGAAAGGAAGTATGTAGGAAAAAGACTGCAAGGAAGGTCAAGAAAAAGATGGGAGGAGCAGCTAACAGAAAGTGTTTAAGTGAGAGGAGAAGAATGGAAGAAATTAAAGGAGGAAGAATAGTGAACGGATATAGGAAGATGATGGCATTTTACTAAACTGACCTGTTCACAGGCTGGAAACAGTTGATGATGATGATGATCACTTCAGCTTTGAATAATAAAAGTGGACTTCACACCTCCCCCTTTTCTCCTAAAAAAATTAATATTTATTTTGTGCTGTGTATAACATGATGCTGGTCAAAAAACATTACTTATGTGACTAAATAATTGGTGCTAAGTGCTTAAAGAAATAGTTGTAATAAAATTATAAAATGTATAGTTAAAAACTTTACTGATGTGTACAGCATATTCAATTGTTCAATTGTCGAGGCTGTTAACCACACATGAGTCATAATTTAAAGACTCCAAGTTTAATTCATGGCAGTCTATAATTTTATATTAATGAAACAAACATAGATCATCATAGGCTTTTTGTAAATATAAACTTTAGACATAGATTAACTCAAAATGTTTAGTTGTAATTTAGATTAACTGCACTGACTTAAGTTGAGCCAAGAAATTTACCTCTCTAGCGTGCACGACGTCTTTAGTCGCCCGCTTATGAAATGTGTTGCAGAATGTGTGATGTCATCAGTCGTTAATGCACTTACAGGCTTAAACTATTGCTCTACAAAAATTAAGTTACCCACAGAAAGGGTATCAGCAACTGATAAAAGTCACTCTTAGGAGGTTAAAAAAATTAGAAACATCTTCAAACTGTAGGGGGGGCAATTCTCAGCTAATATAAATTTTCATATTTAAAACTCTGCCAGAAAGAAGTACACCAAACATGAGTAGGAATAAACATAAAAAAAGCTTTCATGATGAAAAGAGGAACAAATATCACATTTTCACTACTCTCACTGTCTAAAGAGATAACAGTTGAATCTAAAAAAATTGGACATTACTGCCTATTCTCTTGATTCATTAGTTTGTGAATTGTATTTATATAGTCAACTCAAATTTTGTTTCTTATGGAATATAGAAGGTAACCTTTATTACAATTTTATATTAATTTAATAAAGTTAGTATCTTGACTTGGAAATAAAACCTAAGTTCTCTCTCACGCAGTAGTTCTTTTAACATCCTAACACAGGAACTAATCAAACTATAATATGCTAACTGAATTAAATATGCTCATTTTGTTGTTTCCTTCTAATTGATAGAGATCATGAAGATGAACTATTACTATTATATGGATGCTCGAACGGGAATAAAGAAACGGTGAAAATATTTATGTGATGTAATTTTGAAGGAGATTCAGTGTTACAAGATCCCATTGCCCCTATCGTTGTTTGTCAAAAAATAAAGATAATGACTAATGTAGGAAACTCTAGTAGAGCCTATTACATACTCCCAAGCCTGGAACTGCTGTATACAATAAAAATACATAAATAAAGACATTTCTACAGTCAAATTGGCAAAAAGACACAATATTTTACTAAATTTATTGATTAATTCTTATATATATTTATATATAACCCAATGCGCTGGGAATACATGCGTGCAGAGCAAGTTGATCCGGATATTCTTGTGACGTCACCAAACCTAGTTCCAATCTTGGAGTTTATAGTAGGCATTTGAATGTTTAAAGCTCAATTTTGAGCAAAATTGTACTCTGTCATTTAATTTAATTTGAGTCAAATTAATCAAACCCTAATCTTTTCCTAATTAATTCCAATAATGTATGTAATGTATAGGTGTGTGCAAAGCATAAATAACTTTCACTTTGAATATTTGACAGTTTTGACTTTACTTTGAAAAAATAATTCAGCTTTTACAACTATAAATCTTCACCAATAAAAACACTAGACGCTAAAATACCGTACACGTTTGGTGACTTTTGTGCTGTCATATAGACTACAAATAAATATATTGATGAAAAGCTTAAGCAATTGAATTAATTACATGTTGTGACAATAATTTGATCCATCAGCCTAGGTTGTAATATATTTAACATTTTCACAACAACAAAATTGTAAAGTGTTATTTAGTATCCAAATCCATGTAAATATGCACTTTTTTTTTTCAAGAATAAAAAAAAAACATTTAAAAATATTTGAACTGTGTGGGAATATTTCATATAATTCAATTTGGCTTTGAATTTAAAAAGTAGACTTCACACACCCCTATTAATGTTAATGG
Organism: Timema monikensis; assembly: GCA_902151445.1. Taxonomy (NCBI): domain Eukaryota; kingdom Metazoa; phylum Arthropoda; class Insecta; order Phasmatodea; family Timematidae; genus Timema; species Timema monikensis. The sequence goes on from CABFVZ010000519.1 coordinate 44,634, forward strand.
TGTATTAATTTTAATATTATTTGACTTTATGGGAGCTTAACTTGTGTTGGGTTATTGGAATCTGAGATCCGCTTCTGGTGAATCTTGGATCACTCATGCCTAGCTTGCTGTGTGCAGACTATATTTGGAACAGTATCTTTCAGATACGATGATTAACTTCTGAAGTTTAACAAGCTTTAATAGAGTTAAGAACCCAATGTAAATATATCATTGTTTGTTTATCAAACTATTCAACAAACATGAATGTAATTTTGTTTGGTGTTTTACCCAGCAAAGGGCTGTGAATCCTCTTGAATGTTTTTTTTTTATAATCTTGATATAGTAAAACATTTTCTCTTGTTATATTGCATTCCATAAAAACTTCAACAAATAATGTTATGACTGATGTAATATTTTCAAACGATGTAGCTAGTTATTTTTATTACATTGTAAACAATGTAGGCTTGCTTAGCTTAATAGGTCATGTCACACAGTGAAAGTCATGTGACTTATCAGCTGTCACATTACAAATTTAAGTATCAAGAGTTAATTCTTGCCACTTCAAATAATATCAAAAAAGTATTATTGTCTATTGAATATTGAAAATTATTTTTTTAGGAAAAGTAGTATATTTGTTAGTTTTGAATTTCACGAACTGATTATGTCTTTAGTAACTAAGTTTGACTTTATAGAGATATTTAGAAAATTGAATTAAAAGTTTTGATCCCTTTTAAAATCAGTGATCACGTTATTCTAAAATTTATAAATACAAGATTGTGTATTTATGTTGCAATTGCTAAAGTAGATCATTCACTTTGTCAACATTAAAAAAATGACTAACTTTTAACAACTTTATATAAAGTGTATAACCCGAACGGGTAGTAAGATGCGGTGCTAAAAAGAGAAAGAAAAAAACCTTACATAATATGTTTGTATTATTTGTTGTTAACCTAAATGATGGCGATTTAAGTATATTAGGAAAATACCACAAGGGAGACCAAGAAAGAGATGGGAACATATAACAGTGAGTGTGTGTGTGTGTGTTGGTGGAAGGAAAGAGGAAGATAGAGGGATTTTACTAAAATGACCCGGCCACAGGTTGGAAATAGTTAATTGGTATTATGTTGTTAACCTATATCTTAAGTGTTAATTGCTAGCTCCCCCATACCCCTTTCAGCCTTCCACAAATTACTGACTGATGCTGTGATTATGTGTTCACTGTATAAAAGGTAGTTACCATACAATTAAATTATTAATTAATTAAAAGCCTTAACTAACAGTAAAGATTCCCATTACTTTTCAATTTGTACATAATATTTAATCCTACTATATTTGCTATAGTTATCAGAGAGTTCACAATAAATTAGGCCTAATATATTATTTAAGATACACCTTGATCTCAATAAGATACTTTTCATAGAACATAGCCGATATATTAAATAATACACATCAAGCCAAATCAAGAACTCAAATATTTAACATAAACATTTACAATTTTGCTGTGATATTAAGTTACCAAATGTCCTTCAAAAGGATGTATCCTCCATTATCACTAAAAGTTAAATACAGGGTTAAGTTAATAAAATATTTGAATTAAAAAAAATTACAAACATTTACATATTTACTAGCAAATATAGCAAAATTCAGCATTTAAACTATCATGTAAATGGCATTTTGGGGATGTACACAGTTTGTATTTAAATTCCGCTTTTTAAAACGGTGATTATTCCTATGACCTAGTTATCCTGTTTTGATGAACTTTCCCACAATTATTTATGTTGTTTTTAAGTAATAGTGTTTAAATTATAAGTTAAAGCTCTACTTTTCCATCTTGTGATTTAATAAGGTTGTGTGTAACATGCTAAAAATTATAAAACCTATTATGTAACAAACTTAATTTTTCAACAAGTAACTATCGATTTTTAAAATAATGAGCATGAAAATATGTATAAAAGTTTCATATTCTGTCAATTTAAGGATGAAATAAATAAATAATGTGTGTTGAGAATTTAAATATTATATACCATTTTTATTCTTGTGCATCTTTAAGTCACCTTAAGGGAATGGGAGAAAAGGTCTGTGTTTTTGCGGTATATACAGCAAAACATTAATTTGGTCAAAATAAGTCAAATATTACTTCTATACAAATATAGAGTTTAATTTTCTTCACATGGGGATATTAACAGTTGTTTATTATCTGTTGTAAGGATAGTGGCATTATCTAGCAAACATTTTAAATGAAGAGATAAATTTTTCACCAATTTTTTTTAATTTTTTTAATTAGCTTATTTTCTTACTACCCGTTCGGGTTATACGCTTTAAGTACTAATTACGCTAATGGATTAGGAATAGGGAAGGTTGAATTAGAGGAAGTGAACCCGCATTTGCGTGGAGGGAGAGTGGAAAACCATTTAGGAAAAACCGCCCCCAGTTCACCCGACCGAGATTCGAACCTTGATCTCCCCGTCCTCGGCAGTGGAGCTCAACACGACAAGTGCGTTAGCCAACTACGCCACCGAGGCGAGTTTCACCAAATTCAAGGACACACTTGTCAGGTATTCAAGGACGTTTGACATCGTGTGAAGAAAATTTTGTTTGTATAAAAGCAATATTTGATTTATTTTGACCAAAAAAAAGTTTTGCTATAAAAACTGCAAAAAAAAACAACCTTTTCTCATGTTCTCTACATCACCACCTTAAAGCCATACAACAGCTTATAATTTGGGATGATTTCAGTATGTTCCCAATTGATGTAAGATACCTTGGTTTTATCCTTAATCATGACTTTTGTCATCCTCTAGGCCTCCTACCCTCCACTTCGATTTCAAAAATCTTGATGTGCTCTCTAGCACATGCTCTTGTGCCGACCACCTGACCCACCCAATCTTTGAAATATTTGCTTTTATTTTGTCACCTACTAGGTTGTTAGTAATTTTGTGTCATGCTTGAGCTTGTCCCAGTCATGTTGTCTCACCACTTTATCCATGTAGCCTTCGAAATATCTTTTACAACTTGTCGGCCAGTTTTTATGTTGCCCCTACCAAACCACTGAATATATCAATGCATTTTGATGTTATTTTATTTTCTAACCATAAGAAGTGATTTGTTGAAAAGCATATGGTCCATTTTGGTTTCTATTACTTTGCCTGTCCAGGCTTGGTGGTAATCCATTGATCCGACACCTTAACTCAGTAGGTACCATGTCTGTCTACTGAGCTAAGGGTCGCAGGTTTGATTCCTGTCATGACTGAAAAATGTATCATTGGTGAAATGTGGGTTTGTCATTTCACAGTCATGAATTAACGGCTGGAGACTGGATGTTGTGCCTAACCAGTCTTAAGTTAGATTATAAGGCATATGAAGCTACGACAGGCCTGGAAAGATAGTGGAAAATTTACGGCTTGAATAAAAACTAGCCCAGGCCACAAGCTGGAAACGATAATGGATGTAAAGTAAAGGTAGGCCTAATCCAATTTGCAGTTGTAATGACTAATGATTTTGTATTCCAATTTAGTAACTTTGCTGTTGAAAGATTTAGCTGGTAGGTGGAACCTACATGTTTTGCAACAAGGTTTACTGTAGGGGTGTGATCCTTTGATATTCGGTTTTTTTTCTCTGATTCTCTTAGGGTCAGGAAAATTAGGATGGACTAGAATATTGTGGAAATTGGATACGGCTGTTTGAAAGCGGGGATGAACTAAAATGGTTTTGGGTCTGGGTGAAACTGGTTAGGAAATTGTAACCACTTTTATGGATGGTGTTGATACGTTGTAGACCAGTATGGTATTGTGTTGTGAGAGGGATGTCCTCAACTCTTTTTTTTTTTGAGGGTCATAGTCATCCCTGGAGATTTGGTATTCTATTAAAGGCTTGGGGGTAACCTCTGCTTTAGAAAGCCGTAGAGAGTTGTTTACAATATTCAGCCACCTCTTTGTCCAATGGCAGCAATGTAAAGTGTGAAATGTGTTCGTCCCTTTTATGTTTTTCTATCCACCTTTCCTATACCTTCTTCCAAATATAATATGAATAAGTTATTGTGAGTTCTTGTGTTAAGGAGAGTGAAATGTCTGATTGTTGGATTCTTACAAATGAATTTTAAACTGCCAAGTAAACCACTGAATGAATGGAAGTCATGGATGTTAAAAAGTCTGACTTCCTAAATAAAAAAATTACAGCATATTGCTTTCCCATATCTACCTTTAGAGATGTTGTTTGCGAAGAATGGCTCAGATTAAATGGTTCCTCTAGCTCAGTAGGTAAAACTAGTTCACCCCAACTTAAACTAGTTTGAATTAAACTGAACCGATACAATTTTATTATTTGCAATTTCCTTTGTCAGTATTCTAAAATTGTCATTAATCAAACTGCTGGTCCTGTTGTAAATGTTATTTTAAAATCTTATTTATGGAATCAAGAATATATTTTATTCTAAATAGGATTTTTACTTTGATTAAATTTTGCTACGGCTATTTTGAAAATAATACATTAGTACTACTTTTAAGAATTTTTAGATTTGATTCATGAACACAAATAATACAATTAAAACTTAAATAAACGTGTATAGCTTCCTGTGGAAGCTTTTGAATATTATATATATATATTTTTATGTAAGTGGAATAATTCACTCAAACGATGGATGTAGCTCGCCAACTGGTAAACAACTTTAAAGGTTGGTTTTCAGGGTTAGGTGTGTTTTTTTTCCGGTGATATTTTTCTTAATTCTCTGCCTTCTTGTTATGTGGTGATGTTGCCATCCGGTTATGGAAGTGGACGGCGGATGGAGTGAGGGGTGGAGGCCGAGTTTACCGGGTGCAAGGGAGCTTGAGTGAAGTATTCTCATCTTGGTCCAAAAAAGTCTTGTCTAAGGATGTTTGCAAAATCCCAAGTCAGGTGGTCCAAGGGGATAGAGGTGGAGGGGAGTTGCCCAAGGGGGGGGGTCTGTAGGGTGGTTGGAGAGGGGTTTGATGAGGATCGGATGTATTGAGGACGTGGGCAAGGTGGAGTAATCGATGTGAGGGAAAGGAGGGAGTTTGTTGTTGAAGATTAGCCAGCGTGGGCTTCTTCCCCCTTTTTTCCTCTCCCCATTGACCCTTGGAATGGGTCCCCGGGATAATAATACATCATCTTCAGTTTCATTAAGTGGGTTTCTTCATCTAGGTACTATTTACATCAATTATATCGTGTGTGAAATATCCTTAACATCCAGTGGTGCTTCCCAGGGATACTTCCTAAACTCACAACTCTCTTGGAGCGAGGTTTGGTGACTCATTTTTGAAGGTTATTCTTGGTCGGTCGCGAATTATTAACTACTGGGTGGAGTTCATTCAGTTGGAAAAGTTGAGCTACAATTTGTATTTTGGTCAATCCCAAACAACTGAACTGGTTAAATAAACGACAGCTCATCTAATTGAACTGATACACTTTGAAACCTCCCCAAAAGTAAGTTTTTCTGCCCATCTCTGTCTAAAAAAAAAAAAAAATCTTAGAAAATATGTTTAGGCCTATAAAATAAATGACAATGACAAATCAAAAGCTATCCTAATTTAAAAAAAATCTATTTTAGATTCACTACTCTTAAACAGTTATAACTAAGTCTTTAATAAAACTACAATAACTTGTAACTTGAAGTTTCACTGGGGAAAGACTCGCTAGTATTTTTTATTACACTTCACAGATTTTTTTTTGATTACTATAAAATTCCTAAAAATCGAGGTTTAACCTAGAGGGCAATACAACACAATCTTGGGGTTAAAAGATATATTTTATTAAGTCTTGATACACAGACTTAAATTTTCGAATAATGTATATTGATCACTGAGAAACACTCACTATTTTATTTTATCACATGCTTTAATGTTATATTAGATAAATAATTATTCAAAGATCACTAAAAAACAGTTTATTTCTAAGGATAACTCGCTCACATACCGAACTAATATTCACAAAAGAACACACAGATTACTGAGTAGTCGAATTAATATTCAAAAATAACACTGTACCATTAAAATTTGTAATAAAATTATTAACGGTAGCATAGACACGCCTAAATATTCAACTATAAAATATTTTGTTCACTTCAACTTGTAGAGCACACGCACGTGGTTTTATTAACTGTATTTTAAACGATAATTCACTGTTATAACTTATACTGTCTAGTTAAAAATGTTAGATTTTTGTTATGAGAATAACCGTTTGGTTGTTTGTATAGTTTTGAAATTTGCATTTGCTGTTTAATTCAAATTAATTATTAAAAGCAAGAGCTCGTTAAAAGTGGCCTTAGATACAAAAAAACAAATATGGCCACTGAATAGAAGCTATACTGCGAGTTGGTGACATAGGTGACCTTGTTGCTCTTTGAACGGCGAATGGTATTAATACTCATGTTTACAAAATTTAAACTTTATATTATTTCACAAACATTTTGTATGTCTTTTCCTCTTTATCATAAACCATTTATTTATGTTAAAGATATGCAAGGCTGTTTATAAAAATATTATTCACTGAACATAATACAAATAAATGTAAAGTTTCCCGCTTTATTTAACATGTAATTGCCACAAGAGTTAAAAGAAAAACTAGAATGAATTTACTAGACTTTTTTTTCTTAAATATGATTATGGAAAATAAAATTATACTGTAATCCTTGGGGAAGAATTGTTAAAAGTGATTGATAATATTTTTAGTGATTATAATAGTAATACCTAGCAAATAATAATCATTTCCAAATATGTTGACAAAAGTTATTTTCACACAATGTTGGCACTACCGATCGATCGCATCTGCTAGCTGTCATGTAAAACCAAATAAGTCAGAATCCCATTGCAGACAGAGTTTTAGTGTTACTTAGTCCAAAAAAATGTACCAAATGCCTTGGAACAGCTTTATAGATATAATTAACAATTATTATCGCTTTCAAATTATCACTTTATGACAATTCAACTAAAGGTGTTCTATAAGACAGTAATCTTATATTATAATAACATTCATCACTAATGATATACAAATAAAATACATTATATTAAGCCAAATATAACTATGCGATAGTGTCAAAAGATTCAAGTATCAGTAATTTAAGTTATGATTTAAAAATATATAATCTAGTTATATAGATAGTTATACTCAATTTATTGATTGGGATACTATCCATAAGGGTAAGCTGTACAAAGACAGGATCAGATGGAGAGCACTCACTAATCATACTCGAGAAACTGGAGTTGGAACATGATGATGAAGATGCTGAATTTAATGATATAATTTATTTGATTACAAAATTAATATAACCTATAATACAAAAGTTATCTTTAAAACATTATTTATTTAACAGATCTGCACAGCTTAGACAAATTCATCTCAGTCCAATTTATTTAATGTACACTGTGTTTAGTCTGAAAGGTATCATAATCGTCATGAACCGTTTCCAGCCTGTTGCCAGGTCCGTCTAATAAAATGCCTCCATCTCCCTCTGTCCTTCCACCACTCTCCTCCTCTCACTTGCACACTTGCTGCTAGCTGTTCCTCCCATCTCTTGCCAGTCCTACAAGATTACACTATAGCCCTATCTTATAAGCTACTCCAATGTTTTATTCATCTACAAAAAACTGCAAACTTTAAGGGTGAATTTAGTGTACACTCCATCTACCTCGAAAGGTAGCAAGCAGTCTTTACCCATCACACAATGGATTTATTTTATAAGCTAAACTATCTTAATGGATCAATAAAGATGTATTGCTGTTAACCCAAGATAATATTGTTAGGTAGAACAAAGCATTTAATAAACCATTAGCACAGTAATAAACTACTTCAGAAAATATTTTAAATCATATATACAAAACAAAATCATTCAGTTAATCTCCAAACATGGGTGCAATATTTTTTGGTCAAGTTTTTATCAAAATTCATATGGGTGATAAATGTTGAGAACTATGAACCATTTGTTATTTTATTTACAATTTACTAAATAACTTAATAAATCTATCAAACATAATTCACTTATGGAAGCCATCAACCCTATACATTCATTCAATAGAAATGCTCTTAAAATTAAGTAAACACTTGTACACTGAATAGTTTAATACAAAACTATTTTGAATTGTGACAAAATTTATATTTGGGTCGAGTCCACTATTTTAGGAATCCAAATCTTCAATTTACCTTTGAATTTGAATCATGAAAAAAAGATGAATAAAAGAGAAAATCTAAATCTAAGAGATTAATGTGTTTCATTTTATTATCACTGAGAAAATACAAATAGTAACTAAATGTCAACATTCTTTCTTCTAATACAATTATTTTAAAATTCGTACATTCAGACAAGTGTTAAATTACTGGTCTGGGGCCTGGTTAAGTTAAATTCTCTACTATCAATAATAAGCAGTATTAGAGCTATAAAACAAATTTCACTCGATGAATTGAAATTGTTTTTACAAGGATTTGAGTCTTATATTCAAATTGTTCTCCAATCCTAGAGAATCCACAAGGATTCGAGGGCCCATCCCTAAAAAAATAACGATAGTAATTTTGAAGACAAATTACTACTAAATAGCTTGCATACTTTTTTCAATAAAAGCAATAACTCTTAATATAAAAGTTAATTGATCCTAGAGAATATCACAGATTGTTTAAAGTGTACAAGAGAATTTAAAAAAAAAAAACTTTTTTTAATGCTTGCTTTGTATTCACATGGCTTAGGTACATTTTGATGTAGCCTTAGTAAGCAAGGCACTGTATGTATTAATAACTTTACCATGCCTTCACATTACAATGGATTCCACCCAAAGAATACATTCTAAAAACAAACAAAAAAATACTTGCTGCATCTTGAGTCTTTTTAGTCTTTTAAAGTTGAATATTTGTAATAGATCCATGAATGAACCATAAATAAGTACAAACATAAATTTTTTAGAATCACATTTTTTTGTGAAAAAATTTATAATCACACAAATTTGAATTTGTAAATAAATTTAATACAATAAATAATAATACAAATTTTTACAATCAAACAAAGAGAATTGAGGGACTCTTGTGTGTTAATAAATTATATCTTGAGATTGAATAAAATTAATTAAACTAGGAATTTTTGACAAAAAGATCAAAAATTCTGAGCACAAATTTTTAGAGCTCTGTAAAAATATTTGAGTCAAGCTCGAGCAGCTACTAAAACTCGAATCAAACTTAAATTTTTTGACAAAACTTAACTTTCTTTAAGTAAACATAGTACTGTATATTTACAATAGAACGTTACATTGAATTAAAACTGTGACATAGCTTACCAACAAGTAATAATCATAGAGGTGTTCTTGATTAGTCAACTGTTAGTTCATGAACATATGTGACAGTTCACCAGTGTTTTATATTTTTTCCTCAAACCCCCTTAATTATTTTAACTACCCATAGCAATAAATCCTGATTTTGTCACCATTAACAATTTTTTTTAATCTTTAAAATATTTCTGAACTAAACACAGCAAATCACACGAGAGAATGTTTCACTGGGATAATATTCTGCTCCACAAAAATTAACTTTTCAATATGAACGTGAATTAAAAATATACATCAAAACCAAATACATTTTCAGAATGTTGATTTTATTGTTGGGAGTTTCTAATTACTGTAGTTAGGGTACTTGTTTATTGATCCTGACCATGCGACAGATCCTGGATAGCGCAGTTATAGAGCATTGGCACGCTAAGCAAAAGGTCCTGGGTTTGATTGTGTCCAATTGTCATTTTTCAACTAATTTAAATCAATTGAATTGTGGTTTCCTATATATGGACAGTAGCGTAAATACAATGATTTACAACTTGTGTGTTGATATATTTTATTGATAGGTAGGTAAGTTTAAAAGATGTAAAAATATTTGCCAAAATGTAACTTTTTTAGTTTTATTTAATGATCAGCAATGATGCAATTTGTAAAGAGAAACAGTTGCAGAACGTATTATTTGACGTTTGACTACCTGTACAGAACTATAGTGGCTTTTTATAACCTTCAAATACCTACGTTATACCACGATTTTAATGTAAACAAGGTTAGCTAAATTGTTTATTTCTTAGCTACTGGTAAATTATTGCTATTTCTCAACACCTTTCTAAGCAAGAAGAGTGTCACAAAGCGTAAATATCCAACACAAGTTTTAATAACAAAATACAAACCTATATCTAAAACACAGTATAAAAACATGTTCCAGTTTATTTACAACCTACTATAACATGCTAGTGTGTATATCATACACCTGATAAATGAAATTTATTTAAGGAGGGAAAACTGCACAATGCACAAGTAAATATGGTAAGAACTTTAAGGCCAAGATTTACCTCCCCCTGTTTCTTAAATTTTCTAGGTTAGAGCCTTTAAAAGGCAAAGAACACACACATACACAAAAACACTACTCAGTAACAAATTAAAGGAATGTTGAGATGAGAAACAGAAAAGAAGCTTTATAACTTATATACAAAGATAATAACAAACAATTGACCTTCGTAGATTATATACAAAGATGATAATAATAATACTGACATCCAAAGAGTGAAAATTGAAGTGTAAATAAAAAAAAGGGGGTATTTAAATCGAAATTTAATACTTTTTCTCTGTTTAACATAAACTTATGTTGAAGATAATTTGTAAAAATTAATGTCAAATATTAGTAAAATATAATTCTATGTTGTATTAGTGCACTTGTACACAAAACCATCACATTATATAAAATCAACAAGTTTTCAATATACAAGTTTTTGACATGTAAATCTTAAACTGCAGTTTATCCTTTCACTCGTGCACATTAAAAATATGCAGTTAAATAGATATGATAGAATTGTAGAATGAAAAAGCACAAATATGAGTAAAAGCACTTACATATTTACAAATATTTTAATTTTTCAATGCCTCCATGGCATCTTTCTCAAGTAGTGGTGTGCTAAGTTTTAAGGCATCAAAATATTTTAGTGACTAAATACATATATCTGTTAGTGCTTTTACTTAAATTTGTATTTAATTTTCTTACACTTTTTTTTATATTTCTTTAAAAGAATTTTATAAATTTTCTTAATGCATTTCGTTTAATGCATATTATCTTGCACATTTAAAGGGTACCACACATATTAGTGTCTTCCCCATCATACATTCAAATATTAACACGATTGTTTGACCAATTCCTTCTGCTCACACGATGAGTCCAGGCTCGAAGTGTTTGAAAACGTATTGCTCATAGTTCGTCGACGACTGCTCGGCAAGTCAAAGTGCCATTCATCTGACTCTGTCTCTTGATTGAACGGGGCGCGTGCACGGATACCGTAAGTTGTGGGACGTTGGTCAGGGTAGTGAGACAGCATAAGATGTAGTAGTCCATACTGGAAAGAAAATAAGTAGAGATTAATAATATTAATATATTCAAACAAAGTGTAGAGTTTCAATAGTGTTGAGTCAAAGTATAGAATGAACTGACATTCCATGTAGTAGATCTTAAAACACCAACTAAAATATGAGATTATACATCATTTATAAAGATGGTATCCTATTGGTAATAAATAAAATGATAGAATTTTAGGAAAATGGTAGAGCACAAATTAAATTTAAAAACACTAACACATATTTACACACACAACAATATTTCGATGCTATTATAGCATCTTCCTCAGGAAGTAGTGGTAGTTAGACTGAACAGGATGTTGTCGTCAGTGATGCCAACTTGAATGGTATGGATGAAAACTTCTTTGTTGGAGATGAAATTCTCTTAATGTATCTCTATTACTATATGGATGGTAGGTGTTGCTGGTGTAGTCTCTGGGTTGAAATTAGCGAATATTTAAGTTGGGTGGTTTTCTAGACTTTGTGATCCAGTGATGTGCCAGTTTCCATCTTCTTAACTGAGACATATTACATTGTGCCTTGTTAAATGATTTTAATACCTTGACAGTATAGCAATCCTCAAAGTTGAGGTTACAAGTGGAGGCGTGTGCTGAAACGGGTTTTTCTGGATTCTTGATTTTGGTATCATGGCAGTGTTCATTCATTCGTTTACAGAGAGTTTCAGTGGTGAGGCCAACATATGCAGTACTGTTGGCATTCTAGTTGGTAAATTAGGTTACTGGAATCACATGTGTGGCTGCCTTTGATAGTATATATGGAATTGGTGATGTTGCTAGAGAAAGTGGCTGCTGGATGATGTATTTGTCAGGTTTTGCAAGCTGTTTTGTTAACAAGACTAAGTGCCTTGTTGTGGTTGAATGAAGATTGTTCCATTTTCAGTTTTGAGTTTAGGGTTTACCAGACGATTTCTGAGTGATGAAGGCTGTTTGTACACAAGTACTGGTGGTTTTTTGAGAATAGTGTTGGTACGGCTGGAAGCTTCCAATATGTGAAAACTTGATGCTAATATTTTGTTTATCTCTTGTAAGCCTGGGTAGTCACTAGCTTAGTCACTAGTCAAGTTTGGGTGATTGTGGAGTTTCAGCTAGTCGAAGTAGGTTATTAATTAGAGATTTAGGGTATCCTCTCTCTGTAAAGGTTTCTTGAAGGTTTTCAAGGTGGTTTTGAAAACTTTCTGGATCGGAGGAGATGCAGTGAGCCTGTATGGCGAGACTGTACGGGATAGATATTTTAGTGTTGAATGGATGGCAGCTATCAAAATGCAGATATTGTTGTCTATTAGTGGGTTTAAGATGTATGGAGGTTTTGAAGTGGCCATCTGACAGCCTAATGTTCACATCAAGAAATGTTGCCTGGTCATGGGATGGATTTGAGGTGAACTTCAGAGCCGAAAAGGAGTTTAGTTTGTTTAAAAATAGGGTTAAATTGTCTTGGCCAGCTGTCCACACTATCTATATGTCATCGATGAAACGAAGCTTGCAAAGTGGTTTGTTGATTTGGCGGTCAAGAGAGGTTTTTTCCAGTTTCCCCATGAAGAGATTGGCATACGAAGGTGCCATCCTTGTACCCACTGCTGTGCCTTTGGTTTGAATGAAGTTCTAATCCATGAATTGAAAGTTGTTCTTTTCTAGTATAAATTTAGTGAGATCCAGAATAAATAATGCTGTAAGTGTGATATTGATCAGACACTTGTCGAGAAAATGTTCCACTGCAGCCAGGCCATGAACATGAGGAATGTTGATATACAGCGACACAACATCAATGGTGACAAGTATGGTGCTTTGAAGTAAAGGTTGGGGAAGGCTATTTATTGAGTTTATGAAGTAAATGTTGGTGTCTTTGATGTAGGACGGAAGTCTGGTAACAAATGGCTGCATCTGTAGGTCAACATTGGCTGAAATTCTTTCTGTAAGTGATCCGCAGCCAGAGAAAATAGGCCCTCCTGGTGGTCGTATCTTACTGAATTTTTGGAAGCATGTAGAATTTTGGCGTTATTGGGTTTTTTGGTAGAAGAATCTGGACAATGGGTGGAGAAAGGTTTTTTCGCTTGGTCTCTTTAGTGATGAGTTCTTGAAGCTGGTTGGCAAATTTTATAGTGGGATTATAATCGATTTTTCAGTATGTGGACGAGTCCGAAAGCTGTCTGTACATCCGTATTAGCACAAAGATGTCACATGTGGGAAATAACCCACAGTATGTCAAGATTCTAATCCCAACCACACTGTCACCGGCAATCCAGTATTATGTGTGACTCTAGGGTGAATGGCTAATGTGTTGTGAAGTTTTAAATCAACCAAAAATGCTTTACCAAACCCATTTTTGACAGGCTTTTGAAGGACCCATCTACTCTACCCAAGTTTTTATACTTAGCATACTTTCAGCTGACCTTGCTGGTTTAAGTAGAGAATGAGCCACTTGGGAGTCTAAAGAGATAGTGAATCCTGTAAACAACTGTTAGTTCGCCAAATTAAGTTTCCAGGACTATATTAAAGAAGTTTACAAACCAAACACCCAAAAGCAATATTGATAAAATAAACTTGTTTGTAACAAAGTACCCACCTCCTCACTGTAGTCTTGTTTGAAGTGTGGTGGAAGTTTGTTCTTCCTGACACCCAAAAGTGTGCGTATTCGCTCCATTTCTGTACCAAATGGTACCAGAAGCTCAACAAGTATAACACCAAGAGAGTAGATATCCACTTTGTAGTTATAAGGAAGACCTTTTGACTGAAATGAAAAGTGCTAAAACTAAGTATAGCTGAGGGAAATTAAGCTCTTTTTTTATCTTAATAACAAATGAGACTGCACTGAGTTTACCTAAAATATTATTCTTAGTGAAAGTTTTATCAGGCACTTAACAATAGATTTTATTTCGCATACAGCTTTTCTACTCGTTTGGGCTATTAGCATATTTACACTAATGGATTAGTAGTCAGAAGGAAGAATTTAGAACCCTCAGTATACTCAACCAAGAATCAAACCCCATTTCCCTGTCATTGGTAGTACAGTATATTGCAAGAGTGACGACGATTAAACCCCAGAAGCGGGTTTAGCCAAAAGTTATTAGGCATAGGTACCTCCTGACTAAAAGACTCCAAACACCAACAACCATGCTGCTAGCCATTATTCAACTACTCTAGCCAGAATATTGGAGACATTTAAATTAAGAGAACAGAGACGTCAGTTTAGTACACTTGACAATAGGTCAATTGATTACACAATCTAAAACATTCATTAGCGGTATACATCAAGTTGGCAAACTATTGTTGAGTCTTGAATGATTGTTCCCAATTTTTTTTAGAAGTTGGTTGCTATCTTTATTATTTTATGTTTATTTAGGACTTCAAAACATGAAAAGAGACTAACTTGAATTAGTAATAACTTGAATTAGTAATGTTTAAAATTTTGTGTATGTCTGCTACACATCTTGCGGCTAATTTAACGGATTATGTTAAGTGCATTTTAAGTAAATGTACTAGAATTTATATGAACAGGAGATGAAAAGATATATTAAGCATGGTTAAAGCTTTGAAATGTTATTATCGTGGGATCTGAACCTGCCATTTCACACATTCACAAGTTGGGATTAATACATATTTTGTCAAAGGTGAAGGACGGGTTTGGCAATAAAATAAATCTGTGCCGGGATCAAGGATTTAACCCCGGACCTCCAGCACAGAAGTCTGACACCTTATCCCTAGACCATGTTTAATCTCATTCTAAGTAATGTTAGTATTGAATTTAGTTAGTATGAACTAGTATGAATAGTTACCAGATTTGGATTCAACTGAATTTAATTAATTAATAGTTTCAACCCAAAGTCAAACATGTGAAAAACTAAACTTTTTGGCTTGACAAACCTTTTAGAAGATATTAAAAAATTACTGTAGACTAGCCAAGATTGATAAAAGTTTACTTTATAATCCCGCAAAAAGTTTCAAAAGTAGTTAGATATCTTTACTTCAAAACAAAGGAAAGATAGTTTATTTAAGTGAAATCGTTATTTAGAAAATAATATTTAATCAACAATATGCGCGAGGGTATAGAACAGGTTTAACTAAAACAAACTCTTCCTGTTTGAAATAATGTTGTTCAAGTATTTGTAGAGGTATGAGAGATTATTATGGTGGAGTGTCTCACTTTGTACAAAGAATATAAATTGAGAGTTTTTGACAATAAAGTGCTGAGAAAAGTATTTATCCCTAAGAGGGATAAAGAAACAAGGGGGTGAAGACAATTACATAATGAAGAACTCCATGGCTTGTACGCATCCCCAAACGTATTAAGGATAAAAAAAAGGGCACAAAGGCTGAGATGGAATAGTCATGTGCATGTATGGGTGATGACAGGTGTTAGATGTGTACACAACATTTTAGTTGGGAAGCCTGAAGAAATCAAACCCTTTGGTAAACGATCATTTGGAGGAGAATATTAAAATAAATTTTAAGGTTAGTTGTCAGGTTAGGGATTGGATGGAAGTGTCTCAGGATAGGGTTGAAAGCCTTGAGCTATAGAGTTATTTAAGGCCAAGGAGTTAGTTATGAAGTAGATGTGGTACAAGATTAAATATGAGAAAATGCCAAAATTCTATGCAGGATATTTTTATCGCTGTTATTACCTGCTCTGGACTCATGTAAAGTTGAGTTCCTACTTGGGCGGTATGTATTTCATCTCCCAGAAATGTGTCGCCATCGCCACCAGGCGTTCTTTGGTCACCACTTTCCACCATAGCCGTAACAAGGCCAAAGTCACCCACTTTGATTTGACCATCCAAGGAGAAGAAAATGTTAGAAGGCTGTTTAAAAAAAAAAGAAGTGAACTAATAAAATTTAATTAACTTGCATCACAAAACACTTTAAATAAAGTTTGAATGAAAATCATGTTGTATTCACGTTAGAGTAGTATTTAGCAATTTTGTTCTATAAATATTTCTCAAGTTGCATTTTTGTAATAAATCCATGTATAAACCATAATAAATAATAATTATAATATTTTAAGAATGAATACTTTTTTGTGAAAAATGTTTTTTTAATCACAGCATCTCCTGTTTTGGTTACATAATATAATTTTTCTAATCGGGAAGGGATGAGGAAGGAAGAATTTTAGAGATAGGGCTTTATCTACCTGCATTTACATGGAAGGAGAGTTGAAACCATAAAGAAAAACAACTCTTAGTAGGCCCAAAAGGAATTTAAACTCCGATCTTCCTGTCAAGAGCAGGCTAGTCTGATACAAGAATGGTGCCTTAGACCATTTGGTCACTAAAGTGGATGTAAAAAATGTTACTACACCAATTCAGATTTTTGATTATATATAATATAGTTGCATAAGTTATTTTTTTAAATAACCACACAAAGTGATATGTTGAAAGACTTTTTTTGCTAAGAAATAGTATCTTAAAATTGAATTAAAATAATTGGATCAAAAGTTTTCAAGATGAAATCAAAAACTTCAAGTACTAGAATTTTTCAACTTTAGGAAACATTTTTTAATTGCGTTTGAATGATTACTAAAACTAATCCCTGACTCAAGTTTTAGAGTAGTCCTCCCCCTTGAACTAATTTTGGTGTTGTTTTATAATTGTGAAATTCAAATGTACCAGTATGTTATATTTTAAGATTATGCATATGATTTCATTATCTTATTAAGTATTTACCAAATTATCTGTATCTCAGCTAATTATTTGAAATTAAATTTTAATAATATTGATATACAGTGTAAAAACTTCCCTGTAAATAACTCGACGAAACACAACAAAGCATCAGCTTACCAATAAATAAATAACATTTTTGGCCTTTATTATTGTATTTAAACTTCCCTTTCGTTATGGACCAGCAAGCTTAAGTTTTTTTTATTCAAGGCGATCTTGAGTGAGTTTCTCATGCAGCTCCCAAGTATCAAACTCTAAATTAGATTGAAGAATATATAATTTTAAAACTTAAAATACGTAAATGAAAAACAAACTTGTACTAAAGTGGTTTTAAATTCTTTATTTATTAAATAGTTTTGAATTTTAATAGTTAATAAAATCTAGGTACAACTAGGTATTACTTATTGGTATACATATTTTAGCAGCATAATTTTTAATAAAACCCTGTGAAATATATTCTCAATTTCATTGCAGAGAAAAATAAAGTCATCATGTTAAACATATAATCATCAAAGTTGTTTAAAACAATAGAATTTTGAGTTACTATGCATAAAAATCAATTCCAGGTTTACACTCTTTTGTTAAACTTTAAAAAACGCATTAAAGTGTACAAAAATTTGAAAATGGCTTTTAAAAAATAACAAAAATATTGGGATGGGTCCTAAAATCCTTAAGGATATTCGAGATTCAAAATTCAAATCCTTAAAAAAATTGTTTAAAATTGTCTCAAGTGAAATTTGTTTAGAGCTCTAAAACTATTTGATGGTTTAGAATCAGTTATATAGGATGGACTTAACAACCTTGCCCCAGACCAATAATTGATATAAGATATATTATATATTCGTATTCAATGTCTTTTTCCTATGTTTGTCCTTTATGTTATACCTTTTTACATGTTCCTATCTAGGTATGTGTCCTATCATTCTTTACAATTTTCCATTTTCTCCCTTTTGTGTTTTATTTTTTTTGTTTCCTCTTTTAGGAAGTTGTGTTGCGCATTTCACACTCCTCCTTGATGAGTTCTGATAGGATGAAACATAGGTCGGGGGAATGGGTGGTAACGATCAATTTTCTTTAAGAGGCAATCATTACCTCTTTGTTCAATGGTAGCAATGTAATACTTTAACTGAATGTATGAATGCTATAATGAATGGATTATAAGGAAGAATGTAAACATTTAGTTACGCAATATATTTTCTATTATTTTATTATATTTATAGTTCCGCTTATGTTCATAATCTTTTCCAGGATTCGGGTAGTGGATTCGACCCAACTCTAAAATAAAATGCATTAAAAACATGTTTCCAGCTTAAAGCTGGATAAGTTTAGTAAAATGCCTCCATCTTTCTTCCCACCATTTCTCCTCCTTTAATCACGTCCATTCTCCTCCTTTCCCTTGCAAACTTTCTGTTATCTGTACCTTCCATATTTTTCTTGATCTTTAAATAATCATTACACAATCCATTAAAATGTGTGGTGAAATCAAATAAACAAATATCTGATTTTTGGTATTCAAAAATGCACAAGTAATTTGAAATGTCACAATTCAAAGTTTGAATAATCTAATGGAGTGAATATTCTGTATCCAAACCTTGAGATCTCTGTGAATGAGTCCTTGTAAATGGACATACTCCACAGCGTCCAATATCTGTAGAAACATATTGAGCACTGTTCGCTTGTCCCTTGGCCCAACATTGTCTTTCAACCACTCACGAAGTGACTCTTTGCGACAAAGCTGCATTTGGATGAACAGAAACATACGACTGGCCTTCACAGGGACAATAACTCCTCCTCCAGAGGATATCTGCAAGGACATTGGCCGCTTTACGACAACCTGTTACACATACACATTGTATTAATAAAGACATTGTAATTTTGTGAGACATATTTTTGCAAACTTTTATTTAGAAGATTAAAATGACTATCTAAATATATTTAAAGTGTATTGTAGTATTTTTTGAACCACTGATACATGCGTGAGATAAAACAAACAATTTTTTTCATGAGAATGACAACTTAACTTTTTAAACAAGAAGTCAAACCAGAAACAATAACATATATTAGTAATATATATTTGGAAATATTTATCACAAATTACCTCAAAAAGGTAAAAAGAGGTTTTCCTTCTAAAGAGTAATAACATATATTAACATTATATTTGTAGGAAGGTATAGGAAAGCTGGATAGATACATTTAAAAGGGACAAACACAATATGGCCTTTACAATGAAAAGAAGAACACAGTTCACATTTTACAATGCAGAAGTGTAAAGTGTGTTCTTCTTTTCATTGTAAAAGACATATTGTGTTTGTCCCCTTCATATGTTTCTATCCACCTTTCCTGTACCTTCTTCCAAATATAATACAATTACCTCAAAAAGGGAAAAGATGTTTTCCTTCTAAAGGGTAATAACATATATTAACAGAGATTTTTAAGGAGCCAGAACTGTAACTCTAAAAATAGATTGCTTAAAGATCAGAACTGGATTTGTAATCAATATATTTTACCATTAATATGTAAATGTACTCAACATAGCTTTCCTGTTCTAATAATCTTGCGCAAAACAAACATGGTTTTTTTTTCCCAGGTACATTAAAATATGCATAGAAAATTATTGAAATTGTAAATGTTAAGAATTCAAAGAATCATGGTTCAAATCTAAGAAATGGAATTGAGGAAAATCGAGTTTGTGGCATCTGTAATTTAATGTTTACATTTTTATATAATTTTCAATTAGGAAAATATTCAAATACTTGAATATCAAGAACACTTTTAGAGTTTTAGAATTGAAGCACACTTTTATTTCCAACCAACCTGTTTCATCTCATGACTGTTAGACTTGTGCTGATATTCAAAATGTCCATAAGGAGAGTCGCCAGTTTCAGAACTGGCACTGTTCACATTGATCACACTTTCTTCTCTCCTCTCACTCGCTTCATACCCTTCTGACGCTTCAAACTTAATGAATGAGTCGCTGATATCAGAAGGAAGGCGGTTACAAAAACTGTCTTTGATGTTACCCATCAAAAGAGGGTCCAGTCCTTTCCTGTTGCAAAGGTTCAAGTACACTGAAGAGTTGTCTATCAGAGACTTGTTATTGACATGATTTTTTTTTCTGGATTGCTCGGTTCCATCCGTTGTAACATCTTCAGAATAGGACAACTGATCACTGAAACATTAATAAATCAGTTTTGTGACTTTAAGGATAGCTATTAGCTGTGCTAGCTTTCCAGTTTCTGACAAATTCAAAATTGTAGGCATATGAATGGGAAAAGTTAATAGCACGGTAACATTTAAAAATAAAAATAAAATAAAAATGCTTTCTTTATTTAGTATTATTATTTCAAACACCATTTTGTACACATTTTTTATCATCAAATAATTTTAAAAGGGTCACATATATCATTTGTTTTGGAACGTAACCATTCAATAATGGGTCTAAATCTTAAAAGTCTGTATCATTTCCAGTGGTGCAGGAACATTTTTATTTGTGGGGGTAAAAATACTCATGTGCTTTTCTAAGGAATAACATTTATGACATTAAAAAAACAGGAAAATGTAATAAAGCTGTCTCTCACACTACATGAGTGATTGGTTTTGATAAATAATCGCATAACACAAAAACATGTCAAGGGAATAATTGATTTTAACATAGGTGAGATAGGGAAAAAGTAAATAAAAACCTAAAACTTGTAAATGAATGCAATTTTTATTCATTTATCTAACTAGTACAATACTATAGGTAGCCTACACCTTTTGTCAATCTTCAATCCCCTGAAATTTGTAAACAAATGCAATTTTTAGTTAATTTATCCAATTATTACAATGCTACAGGTACACTAACTGTTAATCTTCAATCGCATGATTAATTATCTGGATCTGGCAAATCTGTGTTATTGCTCTTTTCCTTTCTTGAACTCTCTAGGACGGTAGGCTCTTGAAGGCACTGGGATGGTAAGCTCTTGCTCTCTTGAGGGTCCTGGTACGGTAGGCTTTTGATTTCTTAAAAACCCTTGAACGGTAGTCTCTTGTTCCCTTGACAGCCCTTGGACAGTAGGCTCTTGATCTCTTACAGGCCCTTGGACGGTAGTCTCTTGTTGCCTTGACGGCTCTTGGACGGAAGGCTCTTGCTCTCTTGAAGGCCCTTGAACGATAAGCTATTGATCTTTTGAAGATCCTTGGACGGAAGGTTCTTGCTCTCTTGAAGGCCCTTGGACGATAAGCTCTTGATCTTTTGATTTGACAGTAGGCTCTTGATCTTTTGAAGACCCTTGGATGGAAGGCTCTTGTTCTCTTGATGGACCTTGGATAGTAGGCTCTTAATATCTTGAAGAATCTTGGATGATAAGTTCTTACTCTCTTGAAGGCCCTTGGACGGTAGGCTCTTGCTCTCTTGAAGGCCCTTGGACGGTACCCTCTTGCTCTCTTGAAGGCTTCTGGATGCTAGGCTCTTGCTCTCTTGAAGGCTTCTGGATGCTAGGCTCTTGCTCTCTTGAAGGCTTCTGGATGCTAGGCTCTTGCTCTCTTGAAGGTTCCTGGACGGTAGGCTCTTGCTCTCTTGAAGGCTTCTGGATGCTAGACTCTTGCTCTCTTAAAGGCTTCTGGATGCTAGACTCTTGCTCTCTTAAAGGCTCCTGGATGGTAGGCTCTTACTATCTTGAGGCTCCTAGATGGTAAGCTCTTTCTCCTTTGAAGTCTCTTGCTCTATTGAAGGCCCTGACTGACGATTTTCAACTTTTTTGATGAAATGGTCAAGACTCAGCTGACGGGCAGCATTCTTCCTCTCTGTATAGAGTTCTTTGTAGCAAGCCAAAGAACTGTGAATCTCTTTGGCAACTTTCGCGCTTCTATCAATGTTTGGGTCATTCTCTTTAATGATTCTATTTGCTGTGTTAATGTGCTTAAACAATTAGGCAATTAGTTTTGTTGAAAGTTGTTTGATAAGCTCAAAAACATAGGGTTCTTCCTCTTCATCCTTTGTACCGTTCTCCATTCCCAGAAGATCTTCATTGGTGAGTTCTGAGTGGGATTGGAGCAATTCATCCACATTTGCATGGTCTACAGTCTCAAATCCAACATCTGGCTATGACAACAATAGCATGTCTTGAATTTAAAAACTCGTGTTTAGGATTAAAATCATGAGAATCAGAAACTTCAGGTCAAATATTTTTCCAAACTCTCTTCATACAGAACTGTTTAACTTCTGCCCCTGCATCTCCAATGTTGTCAATACCCCCCCCCCAACGCCAAACTGTACAGTAAAGATCAATGTTATCACTGGAACATGAGTGCACAAGAATAATAATATTTAGCACTACCTGTTCGGGTTATACGCTTTACGCTTGAGTGCACAAGGTCACGCCACAACCGCAAAGAGTGATTTCTTAATTACAGCCGACCAAGACTTATTTTTTAAATTTTTTTTTTATCATGTTATGGCGAAAATGCGTAAAGTGAGATCTCGTATAACGAGGGATACCTATATTTAACGGTCCCATTGTTAATTATTCTCATTTATTTTAGTCCTGCCAAACATTAGAATTAATACACACAATACAAATTAAGAAAAATTATATCTGAAGCAGCTCAACTAAAAATTATGAAACAATGAGAATTCAAGTAGGTTTCCATATGCATATGTCCTATGTTCGTTACTAGCTATAAAACCACTAACTATTTTTGCCATTTCAATTATGTTGAACCTCTCAGGGTGTACATTAAGCAGACACAGGTGATTTAGTATATGATGCCTCATCGTGGAGCAAAAATAGATTTTTATTCTTATAAGATTGAAAAATTTATTTCTGCAGTAGCTGATATCACTATCATAGTTTTAAAAATCGTTTCAGTGTATGCTCCAAGCACATTTTACTATGTTAACTCAGTGTGAACTTTGTTTGGTGCTTCAACAAGATATTAACATTATTTACATGTTTTACTATCTTATTTTTGAGAGGGTACAAGGGTTAAAAATGATATTTTTAACTCCCTTCTATTTTTAACTCCCTTCTATTTGGGATGGGGTTAAAGCTACCCCTGTAACCCCTGTTCCTGAGCCACTGATCATGTCTGCCTTCTGAGAAAGAGTGTGGGAAATTTAGGAAAAAGTTGACTAATTTCATATTTGTCATGTGCTAAATTTGATTCACTATGAAAAAAATGTTTTAGCTTCAGCAATAAAAATATTGAAGGTTTAAATACAAACACATTATGTTCAATGTTTGTCATTTTGATGCGGTTAGCTATGGTACTATAATTAGTGGTGTGCAAAGTCCATTTTTTCAATCCGAAGCAAACTCGAATTGAATATATGAAATCTTCTAAAAGCCGATTCAAAGTTTGAATATTTTTTGTTAGTTGTTTATGATTGAAAAAATTTATGTTGTGGTTATATATACATCACTCTATACACGGAAATTACTTGAAATTGTTTGTAATATTTCATTTTAATATTATAAGGCTAGTTACTAGTAGTGGTCAGTGCAGGGTACCAGGTTTGATTCCCGGCTGGTACCTTGGGTATTTTTACCTTAAGGGGAATGATCCCAACGGTCACCAGCATTTGATTAATTAGGCTTAAGTTAGTTTAAGACTAACACCGGCTCTACAACTTCATAATAACTATCATTAATATAATCTCATCATGGGTACAACACCCTATGGTGTACCCTGGACAATGTTCTGTGCCACCAGAGTTGCTATAAGTCTACACATAAGGTGACTCGAACCTGACTGTTGTGTACCTCCTGCTCATATATGCCATACGATTTAAAAGAAGATAAAAAAAAACTTAAAAGTAAGCTAGTTCAGTTGTTTATAAGTATTGAGTTGTAATCCATCCATGGCAGTAATTAAACATAAATTGAGTATTTCAAGTCTCAATATTTTTATTGGCAAAGCTTGTTGAAGCTGGAATTTTCTTTGAAGAAAAGTCATAGCTGACATTAGTTTCAAAGCCAAGTCGAAGTTTTGAAGCTTCACAAACCCCCAACTATAATAAAAATAAACATTCCAATAAAAGAATTATGCAATACTTGAATTTTATATTATGAATGATATTTACTTAATTATAAACTTAGGGTAAAATATGAAATTTGGTGTCTAAGGTTATTGAATATGCATAGTAAATTAATTTTTTTCCAACATGAAGCATTAGTAAAAATATTCGAACTTTAATAAGAGTTTATGAATATATCATATAATTTAATTTAACTTTGCTTCGAAATGTAAAAATGGATTTGCACCCTCTCAATTTTGAGCCTAGTGTTTTTGTTTTGATTTCAAACACAGACAAAAAATGTATCACTGGTGAGATTGGCTTTTCCCCTTTCAGTAATTAAATGGCATTAAGGAACCTTATTTTTTAATCTGTTATAAAATTAGGTTACATTGTATGTTGTGTTCTAATAGAATCAAATGGTTCAGAGTGTGTATGCTATTATCTTTAATATAAATTCAAAAGAATAGTAAAGTAAACTAAAACAAGTTCAGTTAAAAGTTATCTCTCACTTGAGAGGGCAGAGCTTGTCTTGGTCTTCTTGCCATCCTGGTGGCGGACATTCCAACCAAGCATTGAAGTAACGGACAATATGCTGGTGATCCAACTTTGCCAACGCTTTCACTTCTCGCATCACTCTGTCACGAGATTCTTGACTGCCAACAAACACCGTAATATCTTCTTAGTTACAAACTATTAATGAGCACTTTGATTTTTTTAAGGATACTAAAAATATTTGCATCAGAAAATATGTTTGATCCAAAATTTGAAAGAAATAAATGTAAGTATAAAATCTCCTTGTCAAATTTCTAATTGGAATTTATTTTAGCTTGGTAGATTTTAGCTAAACTTTTAAGGCAAATTTAATTATTAGACCTATGAGCATGTATTGTACCAATTAGCTGAATGTATACATATTATAATGAATTAATCACAATAAAATATGCTGACATGCAGTTATTATTTCTATTTTATACAAGATCTTAAGGTTAAATTCACCTCTACCCGCCTCTGTGGCATAGTTGGCTAACACACTTGTCGTGTAGAGCTCGACTGCTGAGGACGGGGAGATCGAGGTTCGAATCTCGGTCGGGTGAACTGGGGGTGGTTTTTCCTAAATGGTTTTCCACTCTACCTCCACGCAAATGCGGGTTCACTTCCTCTTATTCAACCTTCCCAATTCCTAATCCATTAGCGTAATTAGTACTTAAAGCTTATAACCCGAACGGGTAGTAAAAATATTATTATTAAATTCACCTCTAATTAACTGAGATCCAACCCTCAAACTGACTACACAGTTTAATGATCATGACATTATAAACCGTGTGACCAACCATCCAGATTAATTCATTACTAAAACATTTAGTAAAATCACTCAATCTTACCTGTTTGGAAGAGCAATCCTCTTAATTGCATAGTGCCAGTCATCTATTTTATTTTTTGCTTCAAATACTATCCCAAATCCTCCCTTCCCAAGACAACGAACAGGGTCAAAGTCAGTGAGGTAACGAGATATAAATTCTGGTGCCAGGACAGTAGAACCCGGATCAGAGTGACTCCGTAAAGAGAGGCGCATATCCACCCCTGAGTCTGTGTCTTGTTTCATTGGGATGTGTTTCTCCACCACAATCACTTCCTAGTAATTAAAGACAGGTTGACAATTAAAAGAAGGTTCATGCACTGTGCTTTGGAAGAAGATATATAAAATAGTAGTTAGAAATATTGTTTTGTTTTGAATTTGAGTAAACAACGGTATTTGTAAAGTTATATTTTATAAACAATAGTATATTTAATGTGTTTTTTTTTTATGTCTGTGCAGATCACCATTTTGTAGGGCATAGTTTGGCTTCAAGATGACAGGGAAATTAGTAATGGGTGCATATTTAAATCTTAGGATATTTTCTTCAAATAGCTATGTTCAAACAAAGAAAAATAACCAGTTCACTTAAACATACCAGCTTTATGAAACTTTTAGAGAAGGAAACAAACTATCGGAGTCCTTGGAGGTACAGTCTGTCAGGTACTGTTCTTAATACCTGTTCAAACTGTGGGTATTAATATATTAATACAACCAAATGAGTTGGAATGAGTAATGTAGAATTGAGAAGAAATGTACCCATTTTGTGTGTTGCCGAAACATCAACTGTTAGGTGCACCCAGCCAGAATTCAAACCCTGACCTTTCATCACCAGCAAATTAAACTGGAAAGGATTTACATTTAGTCTGAGTACCCACCAGTGTGGGTAGCTATCTCCTTCAACTTAGTTAAATCAGTGAGCTGATTACTTCCTTCCACTGAACTTTGATTTAGCCAATGGCTCTGTTTTAAATATACTCAAAAAATATATACCTTTTGCACTATAACATTGTTGTGCTGATTTGCAAAAATGTGCAAGAACCTTTGTGTTATCATCAGATTAAACAACACAGCAGTGGTACAACTGATCACCAGAACTTCTTTCCTAAGGGAAAAAAATATATTTTTTTTTTATAAAATATACTTCAAAATGTGATCAATAATAAATAATACAAATTTATATTCAAACAAAAATTATAACTACATTTAGTGTTAATTTAGTTTCAATGCATGAATAGTGCAAAAAGCTGCAGCTTCAGTATGTAGTTATAGATTTTACTTTAAGGACAGTGTTTATTCGTTGGTCGGTAGGTCATAATGGGATGAGTTTTTTTCCACAACAAGCTTTTCCATTTTTTTTCCAAGTAAATGTTGGCATTGTTACTCGTTAGTCGTAAAAAAAAGGAGTTAATATAACATGATAAAAATAAGGATAGACTAATGAGCCAAAGTAGGTAAATAATTCTTACCACCCCCCCCCCTCCAGGGAAATAAAAAAAGTGAATAGATTCAATGCACAATGCTGACAACCTTCTTTCTTTTATAATCTTTGCTAGAAAAGTCACTCAAAAAACTAAATTAAATCATCTTTCTGCTTTATATGTAATATAAACATTTATTATTCCTTATTGTTCTCAATTTCCATATTTTAAAATAACTTTTCTTTACAGGGATCCCCGAATATTTGGAGACTTTGAAGAAGAAAAAATTGACCAAATAGATACTTTACTTAAAATTCAGATTGAAATCATAATTTTGGAACCAACTTAAAAACTCGGCCCCTGACCATTAATTTACCACTTAACCAAATGTATCAATGTTTAAATAAATGCATTATAACAAAAAATATTTAGTTACTATTTTTATTTTCTATTTCAACCTAACTTGTATTAATGCAGTAGAATAGACATTTTATGTACACCATGTTTTCTAAGATTTGTATTTGAGATCTGTGGGTAAAATGAAGATTCTTTAGATCCAGGTTTGTAAAATATTGGATTTGAACTGTTATTAGTTTTTATACATTAGATAGTTTAATGTGTAGATAAAAAAAAAGTATAAATTTAGTTTTACAAACTTTCAGAGAGAATAAACTTTGTACTGACCACCAAAACCAAAGTGATACAATGATGATCTGCACTGGGGTTTCTTCTTCGGAGAAAAAGTCATCATCATTATCATCTCCCTCAATAGCGATAATATCACCATCTAGTGAGAGAGTGGCATTCTTAAGACACTGGGAGTGCTTGGTCTTCTTCAACGATTCTTCGCTGAAGAGGAAAAAACCATTCCCTGTTACAAACACAAGTTATTTGGGTAATACATTTTAGCTCGGGGTCATTGAAGGGGGCAGGGTAAATTAAGAGGAACTGTGGGACAATGAACTGAGAAAAACGAAGAAAAATACAATGTTGAGCTTCTGCTGGGGCTTGCCAAATTAAAATTAAGCACATTACAAAGTTGAGAAGTTACTTATTGTTATTGCAACTAGCCTAGGTTGGATGTACAGATAACATAATGGTCTAATAGAGATACCAAGGTTGAATCGCAACTGATTAAATGAAGGATTACCTCTCATATTCTCATTATGCATGTTTTAAAGAGTTTGTTATGTCACTCGAATGACAGCCTCTAACCACAAATATTGTATTATCATCGTTAACAGCTGTGGACAGTCGATTGTTAAATAAAGAGTTTTATTGCGGGCCCTCGACATGGAGTTTTTTATTACGTTATTCCCATTTATCATCCTTTTCCCAAATGTTGGTCCTAGCAAAGATTCATCGCAATATAACTCCCAGATAGGTTAGTAGTAGGTATTTATTGAATGTAGTTTTAATCAACAAAGTAGTTAAAAATAAAGTTTGTGAATCTAATAAAATAATTTTATCATGGACCCACAACATTATATTTATAATAGGGGTGTGCAAGTACTAAAAAATACAATTTTTAGTAATTGTTCAAACTAGACTCAAAAATTATTCCTAAAGTCGAAAAATATGAATTCTTAAAAAATTTGATTTTATCCATGGAAAGTTTAAGGTTAGTTAATGTGATTCAATTTTATGATATAATTGCTTAGCAAAACAGCCGTTCAATATTTAACTTTTTCTGTTCAATTTTTTTAAATAGATTTTACAGTTACATAAAATTTAGTTAAAAATATTAATTGTATAGTTAAAATATTTTTCACAAAAATTACCTTTTAGAAAATCAAATTTAAAAACTATTTGTTCTGTAAATATTAATATGTATCATTTAAACTAGAGTAAAACTTTATTTTATAATTCAAGCTCGATTTGAGCTGTCTATTTGTGCCCCAAAAATGCAAAGAAAAAGGTGAGAGTGAGGAGATACTGTTTAAAGATTGGCCTTAAATACCGGTAAAAAACAATTTCAATTAACAAACACAATAATGTCCATTTCCTGTGTTTGTCTTTTATATTAATTGTTTCTTTTACATGTTCCTATCTATGTGTCCTATTAATTCTTTACCAATTCTCTTTTTTTCCCTTTTAGGAAGTTGTGTTGTATGTTTAACGTTCCCTCTTGACGAGTTGTGATAGAATGAAACCCTGATAGAGGACTTAGGCATTAAGGACTGATTTTCTTCACAAGGCAACCATTACCCCTTTGTCCAGTGGCAATAATGTTAAGTGTGATATAAGTTCTTTTCATTCCAAAAGCCATATATTGTGTTCCTACACTTTTATTTTCATCCCACTTTTCTGTACCTTCATTAATATCTAACAAAGTGAATAGTAATTAATTACCATATAAAAGTGTGATATATAAGATATGTGGTCTTTACCATTGACATATGATGAGCCGTAGAGTACAGAAATAGCTGTGGTAGATGCTTGACTTTCATCATCATTGGTTGTGTCTTCAGAAGTAAGCAAATGATCATCAAGTAAACCTAGAGCTGTACCTGAATAACAAAACTGGGAAGTCATCATCAAAACAATAAAATTAGCTCGACACTTGTGCTTATAATATTGGGATTTGGGATTCAAGAAAAAGGGGATTTGACCCACATCTATTGTTATTTTAAGCACATAAGGGAGGGTCAAATTCCCTTCTTCACAGCTCTGAATCGTAGAAAATGTGATGGGCATAAGAGGTTAACACTCCCAAATTGGTATAACCTTATCTCTTTAATTTTGATTATGTTAACATGGCTTCTTTAGTGGCTATTGAAAAAATAAATTGTAATTTCTTTTGTTATAATGTCAATTGACATTCATTTAAGTGTAAAATTAATGCTCTGGGGTAATCCTATACATATATTTTTTTAAATACTTGAACCTTCTTAAGCATTTAAGAATTCAAATGATCCATCCTTTTTTTTTTTGTTCTTATTATTTAATTACCATCTTTTAATTTATTCCTGACCCAGTGTCCTGACCAATTATACACCTCTTTTTTATGAACATTTTACACTACTCACTAAAGAGGGGTGTGTCAAGCTATTTTTTTTAATTCAAAGTAGGATCGAATAATATCAAAGATTCCCAAAGCTGAATCAAAGTTTAAATAATATATTTTAATGTTTAATGTTGCAGGAACACTGGGTCTTGAGGCAAGCACTTTACTCCAAGACCCCCGAGGTCAACACCGGCATATGTGATAGAGGCATAGCAGAGCCCGTCAAAGAAAGACTAAGTTTTCGCCGTAAAAAATGTGTAGATAACTAAACATAATGATAAAATATGTATACAAAGGTGTATTTAAGCTGTTAATATTTTCATTGGCATAGCTTCAAATTTGTCAAACATGGATTGTTTTTACAAAGCAAAGCCAAAGATTATAATAAATCGTACATCCCTACTAGAGAGTTTTGATTGAGTGTAAACTAGGTCGAGGAACATGGCAGTACTAAACAGTTTAATAATTCAAAATGGGACAACATAACAATCACGTTATGAACATACTTTTTGCCGGTACTGGATGCCAAGGAATCCTGAGGTTGTTGGAAGATTCATCTGTTAATAAATTCGACGCCCAATTGCCCACACTTCTTTGAACCGTCACACTTTCCTGAATGTATAGCTGAAACACAATAATAAAGAAAGTCTCAAATGAGTTTCAATATTAACAGAGAAAAATATAAAAAGTTTATATTTATATATATGTACTGCGAAAATTTCATAATTATGTGTTTTTAATTGTAAACTTTGAGGCTTACAGTTTTCTGAAAACACATTTCAAAAACACATGCTCAAGCTTTATCCTGGTTAACTATTTGGCCAGTGACTTACCTTAAACGAGAAATTAGTTTCTGATAAAAATAAAATATAGAAAACCAAAAATTATCATAAATACATATCATTAATCAAAATGTTACATAAAATTATGTTTTTACTTTCAGTCAAAAATTTGGCAGAATGATTTTAATGTTCATAAATTAAAACAACTTATCAAGTTTACTGCTCAAAAATCTTGTTAACAAGCTGTACCTGCTTATTGTGCATTCCGATGTAGAGCGAAGGAGTAATGGAACCCATGTTGTCGTTGAACATGCGAGCCCCACTAAACAAGTCAACCTCCGTCATTTTCCCTTCTCTATGGTGCCACGCTGAAACCACTGGTGTGTCAAACTGTAAGAGAGATGTTGGATAACTGTTCTGTACAGGTAAAATAAGCCAAAAAATTTGCCCTGCAATCAATAATAACCCTAATGAATAATGAATAGGAAATTAAAACATGTAATTTATGGAGGCTCAAAAATTAGTAACATTTGAGGAGAGCATGGGGTGGGAGTGAAGTAAACTTTTTAATTTGAAGTGAGCCCAAATCAAATAAACAAAATAAACTACCCAAATCCACAGGTAGAATGTAAGAAAGCTACTTCAACAACTAATTATAAATCAAACTTGAAGTTTAAAAGATGAAAATTATCTTTAGGTTATGAATTTTGCCACATCATGTATTATGTTCCTAAATTGAAAAATTACACCTGGACATGAGAATCAAGCCAGGGACCCTTGATTTAGCGCATCAATGCTCTACCAGTGCACTAAGGGGTTCTCATTCCACATTCAGTTCATTTTTACTCATACGAGGCACATCCAGAAAATAAGAGTACTGGTTGCCCTCTCGTGCTGTGAGAATTTTTTTTCCAAGGTTGGCAACACTGTGTGGTAGTGGGGGTTCTTTTGAACACAACAAGCACAGGCGGACCACGTTAGTATGAAAACTCGCCTTGTAGTGTCCTATTTGTGCGAAATATGTCAATAAGAAATCCCGCCAAGTGTGAGGTGCACAATGTCATCAGGTTCTTTCTCACTGAAAGAAAAACACCAACAAAATGTTTTCACAGATCCGAAGGTGTTATGAACCAAACAAATGTGTTTAAGTGGTGCCGTGAGTTTAATGAAGGCAGAACGAATGTTCAAGACGATCAGAGGTGTGGAAGACCTTCCATTTTGACCGACGAGTTGGTGCAAAAAAATCGAGAAAACTGTTCTTGAAGACCTCCAATTGACAGTGGATGAAATTTCTGCGATGTTTCTACAATTCGCCAGATCTCTCTTACATGAAAAAATTACAAAAACCCTGGGATTCCAAAAATTGTGCACAAGATGGGTCCCAAAACAACCGACAGAACAGCATAAGATTCTAATCACCCATCTATTCACAAAAAAGCAGCTTTCAATAGTTTAATATATTGACTACTTCATATACCCCTAATCAAGAAAAATTTGAAAATGGAACTCAACATTATCAAACAATTAGCAGCATCCAATGGTTATTCCCATTCTTTCGTATACCGGATCCTTCAGAAACAAAAATTACAACTAAACAAAACAACTACTTTAAAGAACCTTCAGACCATCCCTGACAGCCAAAACAAATGGATTAAATTTAATTACACTGGCAATGAAATTAACAACATTACTAATATCTTCAAGAAACATAAACTTAATATTGCCTTCAGCACTAATAACAACATAAAAAATATATTAATAATTCCAATCTCAATAAAATCAACCAATATCAGCACAGTGGTATTTACCAACTCACTTGTGAATGTGACAGCGTATACATAGGTCAATCAGGACGCCAAATTTCGACTAGGTTTTTTGAACACATAAGTGATTTTAAACATGATAGAAATAAATCAAAATTTTCGGAACATCTCAAAGCATCCGGCCATTAACCAACCCCCATGGAAAAATGTATGAAGCTTTTACACAACTCTCACAAAGGTACAACCATGAATACCGCAGAAAATATATTTATTCAGACCGCTATACTTAACAGAAATGTTCTCAACGAACAAACCTACTTTGAAAATCAAACACTCATCAACACTCTAAGGAACCTACCTCAACACACTAAAATGAAATAACATCCCATATGCTCCGGCCCATCCTTCCATAGTAAATGACCTGTTCGGGCCAGCGTCGAGAAGATTAATACCCTTTCTCCATTTCCCTTACTTGTCATTCTCCTTCTCCATTTTATATTTTCCATTCTTACATATCTCATTTATGTTTCAAATATTATCTATCTGTTCTTACGCTACAACATCACTAATTTACCATAACCAAGCAATTTTCATTATCTTATGACTTTTTACGAAATTCTTCTAGAACATATCAGGAACCCAGTTCATATATACATGATTTTAATACACTCCTTAAAATCAGTTTCTGTTCTTCATGGCAGACGGACTCATATTAACAAGGCATTAACTGGTAAATATGCTATTTCTTTCTTTAGTTTATATCCTTCATATTCTGTTCCTAATTAACTTTTGCATAGTAAAATCTTCATGTCTAATATTTCACACTGGATTGTACCATAACTTGTCTTGATTTTTATTTTATAGTCTGATGATGGCGTCATATGTCACGCCGAAACATGTCGCAACTTTGAGCTAATTCATACCAGCTTGGAAAGAAAAAAGGAACAAGGGCATTCAAATCAGATAAGCCTGAATTCAGTATTCAAATATACACTTCAATTTTATATTTTATTCTCCGATCTTTAATATCCAATAAATGAGCAACCAAAATATTATCAATTTACATTTTCTTACTCATCTATTGACTTAAACTATTATGTTTTAATTAATTTATTTTAATATGTTATATGTTTTTATGTAAGATAGTCTTAACTTTATAATGTCATAACAATTTTTATTTTTATTTTATCTTTAATCTAGTCAAGTATATCTAAGTTTTCAAAACTCACTTTTGTTATACTATAATTGTTACACATCAAGGTTTTAATTAACTAACTTCCACTCATTTCAAGTATAATTCGTTAATCAAAGGAACCTTGCAAACTTTGTAACTAGTCTAACTTCAGTTACACATTGGTTGTATATTTATATTTTTATATTGAATTCGACTCTTATATTGATAATTCGTTTCCTTACTACATTTTACCATGTTTTTCATGATAAAGTGAATTGGGTTGCTAGCACTTGTGAGTTTCTTGAGCGAGTTGAATTGGAAGGTGAGGATTTTCTGAGCTCGATTGTAACTGAAAATGAAACCTGGGTGGCTCATTACAGTCCTGAGACAAAAAGACAGTCATCACAGTGGCGGCACACCAGATCCTATCTGCCAAAAAATTCTAAACATGAATTGCCAATGGCTGTGGTATTAGTAATAGCTCATAGTTGCCGATGATTTCTAAACGTCCTTAAGAGAATCTGTCTTAAATTATGAGAGAAGAGTAATCCTGAGCACGGAACAGATCTGTGTAACTCAGGGGTAGAGAATTGGTGCACTAGGCCAAGGGTCAAGAGTCCTATTCCTGTGTCTAGGTGGTTTTATTAATATACAAATAATCACAGGTAAAAGTCATTTACAGTTTTGTGTTAAAATATAAAACTAAAAATACATTCTGTAAAAATCTAAGACCCCTACAATTCACCTTATGTTTCCACAAGATTCTTCCAGGTTCTACTTTGCTTAATGCACACACCAAACCTTCCGGCACAATAATCTTTAGTTCAAAGTCAAGGACATCAGTGGAGGGTGGTAAATTGGTACTATGGCAATCTGAGCCGAGATCTGCCATTAGTTTTAGATCATGATGACCAACACTGAAGTTCCACCTGCAAAAAAGAGGAGAGATTAAATAGGTTTGCCTTAGGACTGGGCATATGCTGATTACCAATCTAATCATCCAGCCGAAGAAAACTAAAACATCATATTAATGCTTACTCAACAGTTGTTTTATAACTCAGATGAGTCCCACACCATTCCACTTTTCACTAAGGTATATTATATTCCTCTTGGACGTTCACATGTTTTATTGAGTTTAGTTTCACAATGATTACACCTCATTATTTATTTCTAGGCTGATAATCAAGTGTTGACTATTTTCTCATTTTTAACAATTGATGACAAACTTTGTGTTTTATAATTTTATTATTTTAATGTGTTAATCAATCAACTCCACTAATTTTTGCTGTAACTTTTTTTTTAAATTCTATTTATTGTCAAACATCAAGAATGTTGAGAGAGAGTTGTTACATAATTAATTATAGCCCCTGACCTCTCAGCACCTGACCGAGCCTCCACAGCTCGAACTGTTTGGGTCACCCTTTGAATCACCATCACACCATCACTCTCTGGACCATCTTCAGTAAAGTTTTGGCAGCCTTGCATGGAACAATGGTACATCACACGGCCTGATCTTGCATCTACTCCATAGGTCTGACTTTCTTTACCACCTAACAGTAAATTATATGTTTTATACAAGATGCTGAATAAAGTGGACAGAATAGATACAGCTCACTCAGTAGGTGTTTGCAATGTTGACTTTGCTTTGAATATTCATTCGCTTCAACTTTGATTCAAGAGTAAAACTCCAAATTCGACAATTATGAAGCTTCATAAAAAATACTTAATTTCAAAACAGACATTCGTGTTTTTTTTAATATTTGAACTTTTATTAGGCTTCAAGGAATATTTCATTATTCTATTCAACTTCACTTTGAATTTAGAAAGTAAACTTAAGACATCCCTACATCTCAGTATAAATAAATAGACCGCCAATTAATTGTATGATCAGTACATTCAATTCCAAGGTTATTATTCTAAGGGTTAGGTCTCGGGAGTGTAATAAAAATTAAATATACCTGCATTAGTGTAGAGAGGTTATGGAAAACCCACAATGATTAATCACATTTGGAAAACCACCCCAAAAACTTGAATGTCAGTGGTAATCTAATTTATTGCGAGATCGACCCTTTAGATCCATAAGAATAATAATGAGGGTACCTACAAATAGAAGAAAGAGTTTTACTAAATTTATGCAGAAATAATATTTACATTTCTTTATATTTAAAGAATATTTCGATACAGCTATAGCCATAATCAACAAATATGATAGCATGGCTATTAAATCCATCTTAATAAAGAAACATTTCCCTGGTAGAGACATATCTTGAATTAACACGATGTCTAAAAAGATGAAACTGTATAGTGTAAATTAAATTAAAGATAACTTTTATAAATAGCTGAAGAATGATACTTGTACACTGGAATAAAAATCAGGACTTATGTCTTCACATGCCAAAACCTTACCCCAGAGATATCCATGTTTGTCTCATGCTTAGGGTCATTCGTCACTTATAGTTTAAGGAAATGTCTGTAATGAACATGCATGATCATCTGCTATTCATAGCTATCATACACAAAGCCATAGGTGACTCAAAGAGTCAGCACTTTTGACAAAACTCCCACATGTCCATCAAAGACTATGCTTTAGTTAAAATTATGAGTGACAAATAACTGAGTGTCAGACAAGCATGGATATCCCAGTGCAATTCTGTAGCCAAGGGGATGTTTTTGGGGGGTTCAAATACCACCTCCTGTTAAGGTTTACAAAAAAGAAATGCCGTGTTTACAATTTTTTTTAAATACAAAAATATGAGCTTTTAGCTTGTCATCACCATGCTTATCTTAAAGTACATTTATTAAAATAGTTTGGGATTGTGTTAATTTAGTCAGGCAACAAAGTTTGGGAGACAAAGACAAAATATTAACAAAGGAAATAAGGAGGCATTAGTGAGTGTGGCGAGAACTGTGGAAGCGAGTCTTTGAGATTACTAAACAACAAAACCTTTACACTAGAGACTGTTCCAATTGTAGGTACGAGGACATGTCACAAATTAGTTAGCAAAGAAACGATAATTAAAGGGAGTTAGAGGGAGGATTACAAATATTATCCCCCAAATG
The DNA here is from genome assembly GCA_902151445.1 of Timema monikensis. Lineage (NCBI taxonomy): Eukaryota > Metazoa > Arthropoda > Insecta > Phasmatodea > Timematidae > Timema > Timema monikensis. Next base: position 81,184 of record CABFVZ010000519.1, read on the forward strand.
CTTGCAGGTTAAGAAAATATACTTTTTTTACTTAACACCGCGTCTTATCCATTCAGATTATACTCTTGAGTACTAATTATGCTAATGGGCTAGGAATTAAGAAAGTTGGATGGATAGGAAGTGAACCCACATTTTCGTGAAAAGAGAGAGAGAGAGTGTGGAAAACCATTTAAGAAAAACCACCCTTAGTTCACCCGAGCAAGATACAAACTGTGATCTCCCTGTCCTCGGCAGTCTACCTCAACATGAAACTAGAGCATTAGCTCTGAGTGTAGAGGAAATCTAAGTGGAAAATAGTGGGTTGACTACCCAGGGCAGATAAAGAAAGGTCCAACCAATTTCCTCGGTCGTCGGTCCGCCTTTTAAATATCTCAGAGATTTAACAGACCTTAATTGTGTAATGGTATGGAAAGGCAATTAACCAAAGAGGGGTTTTGAGGACTTTACTCCCCTCCCCAACCACCATCCCTAGACCTAAAGAGTTCTGGGGAACCCTCTCAGCAAATGTTTAATAAATAGATATCCCCTGGAATTTTTTTGAAAATTATACTCCTCTAGAGTCTATTTGAGTGGTCTTCCAACAGCACTTTTATTTTTATTTTGATGCTCCAAGGGAACGTTATTGGCCGATTTTTAAAATTTCAATTCAACACCTTTATAGTATGTTTTAATCATTACTTATTTTAAAATATAGCCTAAGAGGGAAGTGAGATAAATCTGATCAGGGGAAAAATTTGTTTCACAAAATAAATTTTTTCGTAGGGCAGTGCCTCCCCGAAATCCTTTTCTGGTTATGCCACCACTTATAGCTTTATTTAAGAAGTATTCAATGTAAATTTTATAACTTGGAGGGAGAAAATACTATGCAAGTTTTTTAAAGTTAAATTTACAGCCCTTTAATAAAGTATTTAATTCTTGTCCCTAATTTCCATAAAAATATAAAATCCAGATGTCGTCTAGAGGCATTTAATATTCATAATCTCTCTTTGCCCATAGCAGTAAGGAGGGAGCTGCTCCCCCTACCCTGCCCCCAAATCCCTTCTGAAATGTTGACCTGGCTAATGGTAGAGCATTAGAACACTGAATCAAATGTCCTGAATTCCATACCAGTGTTCAGGTGTAATTTTGCAGCTACATTTAAATAAATTTCTTACCTGTGAATGGTGGAAAATGTGTTTTAGATAATAATTTAAATATTTGTAAAGATAACTGTTGGACCTTAAGGTGGGATGGAGGGGCACGCGACTTAAGGCAAATATTTTTGCTATTTTTTATAACAATAAACTTTTGGCGTAAGATAAAATTTAAACTAAACATATCTCTGGAGCAATATTTTATTTTGGCTATGTATGCTTTTTGCTATAAAATTTTTAAGAGCGTATGAAGCTTAAATTTGGTTTATTTCCATCCCACCTTGATTTCAAAACCAATTTAAACTAGTAGGCTGCTTCATTGAATATGATGAGTTAGTCTAGCTGATAAACAGAACCAGGCCTCTTTCAAATGAGCGCATGTGAGCCAGTTCACAAGAGCAGAAGTTGGTTGTAGTGTTATGAGTTTTATGGTATGTCATTTTTCCCACAAGCTCTTGTCAGCGAGGTGTGGCTACTCTAATCAGCTGGCTCTTCATAACATGTCTACTAGTAAGGAATAGGGTTTAATAGGGGTGTGGGAAGGTCCTTTTTTAAATGTGAAGCAAAGTTGAAGCGAATCTTGAAACTTGCAAAGAAAAGTCAAAGTCGAAGCTACCTAGGATTTTTGTTGTTGTGACTTAATGCTATTTTTAATTTTTTAATTATTATTTTTCTATATTTTGTCAGTAACAAAGGCCAGGAAAATTTCCTTATTTGTTACCTTACAACTATATTAATAATTAATACACACAGCCTTACTGATAAGCTTGGTAACTTATCAACTAAGTTTCATTTTTACTTACATCATGGAGTTTATACTATTATTTTGCAAACTTTACATACACATGTCTTTTTATCTTCATTTCTCTGATTATAAATTAAATTCCGTTTTTGTTTCTTACTTTATGTATAAGCCATTTTTAATAATAAAGAAAATGCAGAGAAGCTATGGAAAACTTCTGTGTCAAAATGCACTTGTAAATTTGTCACAAATAATTCCAAAGATATAGGCTATTAAGGACAAAACATTAGATGCGAGCTGCAATGTTAGCACAACTAAAGCGCTTTCTCTGCTTCATACCAGTGATCATGGTGTTATTTCTTTATAGGTATTTTTATTTTTTACAAAATAATGTTGGTGATAGTGAATATGATATATTAACATTTACTTACCTGTTTTGATCCATGCTAACGTTGTGTTAGTTAAATTACTAGTCATTGTTAAAATTCTGTTTAGTAACGGTTTTAAATATATCAAATAATAAGAAATTTAATATTCATTGTATGATAAAATTAAATTGTTTTATAATTTATCAAAGTTTTATCCTTCCTTAAACATTTTTCAAATATGCGAAGGGTATTGTAGATGTCAAAGTTGAAGCCGAAGGAGATTTGACCTTCGACTTCTCGAAGCTTTGCACACCATTAGGGTTTTATGTAGCCTTTACCATGAGCACTCAGATCTCTCTTCCACTTGCAAACAACTAGTATTAGTATTAGTATTTGGTACTTTTTAGTCTTTCCCATGAGGGCAAACTCAGTATAGAAATAACTGTTTTTCAAGTTGCACGAGATGATAAAAGTGTTGTAGTCACCAGAGCAGAACAATTTATCAAATAAATTTAACTACAGCCAGCCAGGGGTGCAGAATATGTTTGAACGAGGTTTGGGGGAAATTAAAGCAGTCCTGGGGAAATTTGAGGCGAGGAAAAGTCCAACAAGTTCGTTGGCGTTTTTAGTACATTTTGGTTCTGAAATGGTAGTCTCATTTGTATGAAAAACTAAGGCCAATGACACTCAATACCCAACACTATCAGTATGTGCCATAATGAGGCAGTGTCGGTGTAGGCACAAAGAGTTATGGTGCCTAGGTGCTAAGATAATGTGTCAAGAGTTCTAGATAAGAAGTCAAAGGTTGAGATGAGGGGCAAAGGAAAAACCAAATAACTCAACCTGGCTAATGGCGTGATTGAGTGATGAGTCATCAATCACCTGCCCTACCGCGGGTGTTTGGTAGTTATGGCGGGCAGGTGGTTGATGGTAGGGAAGGGTGAGTGATGTTTTGTTTTAGTTTGAATTCAGTCACCTGTTATATCGTGGCATAGTTACACGGCGATGTGTGCGCAGTTTATTTAAACTCGTGACATACTTGTAATAATTTTATAGCTATGAAATTGTTGTTTTTAGTGGACCTATTAAGGTTTGTACATTGTACAATAGATAAATGCTTATAAAAAATTAGATAGTTTAGTGAAATAATGTTTATTATGTCGACTTTTAAGAGCAAACAAGATGTCAACTCCGCTTATCGTGAATGGCGTGGCGGACGTGATAAAATCAGATATCACGTATCTAATAAACATCCCCAAGAAAAACCTAGAAGTAAGGATCAAGGGAGTGTTGCCAGTTTTGTAAACGTAAATTATGTCATCAGGAAAAAATCATAGTTGTAAATAGGGATAGTATTTCCCCTAGTGTGGTTGATAATGATAGACCTTGCAGTAGTGGCGAGTCTATGAAAAAACGAAAAGTCTATGAAAAACAACAATTAAACCAAAGCCTCCTGGAATTATACTCCATTACCTCTTACTCTCAGGATGTAAAATTAAATGTTGGTACCGGTAAACCAACTGGTATCAATGAACAATTAATAACAATATGCAATTCACACAAAGAGATGGGAAGGTTGCCATTTCTGGGAGACAGCTAAATTTTGTATAAGGTAGGTACTATAAAAATAACCATGATTAAAAATATATTTAAATTTGAATTTTCCAAATTAGCCTTTGTAGTAGGTAATAATCATTATTCCCTTCAGCCTCAATAAAATATTCAATGTTTTATTTTGAGTGATATGGTTTTCGGGGATTTTTTTAAATGAAAATGTTATGTTCTGGGAAAATATTGGATCTCTCAATATATTCTACACACCTACACCCAGCAACGTGTCACAGGCTGTAATTAATACAGGAATCCAAAATTTTTTGCACCTTCTCATTTTAGTGTTTCGTTTTTGGCACAAACATTGTAAAATTTCTTGTGGCTAATCAAAATAATGGCAATTCACAAAGATAGTTAAGAAAAAACTTTAGATTATCTTCTATATGTTTGTGAAACTGTTTAAAAACAGCGATCCTCAAACTTTCTACCAATTATTAGATATATTCACAATTTTTTCTCTCGTTATAATCCGAATAATTGTTAACACAATTGCCGATACTGAAACGTGAAATTATTTTACTACACGCTTCAATAAGCTTCATCACAGCTCAAGTTAGTTTCAATTGGGCACGCGGTATAATATCTCACAAACTGGCTCACATGCACTTGTCTGTAAAAATACATTAATTTCTCCTTAGACACACATCACTCACCAGAGATAACCAGATCATCTGAGAATAGAAATCCTGATGATTGTAGTAAGTTATCTGCAGTGACCGGTACAGGTTCAATGCTGTCACCATTGAACCTATAGAGTCCGCCACTAAGGGAAGGAATCATCCGTACCCACTGGCCATTGTTAGTCAACTGAAACAAATTATTAAATACACAGTCTTCAAATAGCCTGTCTATAGTAAGATTCTGGTAGGAAGGAACGTCAAGAAAATACAGTCAACTCTCGATTCTACGACCTTTCACGGTTCCCTGGAAAAGGGTCGTTATTTCGAAGGGGTCGTTATTAGAATTTTAACAGATTTTGTTCCACCCCTGACCTTCATACGAAAAAATTGCATTTTTTAGACAACAAATAGCGTGGGTCATCAAAAAAATCGTTCACAAAATCCAACCAGTAACGTAACCAAATCAAAATAACAATGTTAAACAATAGCATGGGTCATCAAAAATTGTTCACAAATCAAACCAAAATAGTAACCAAATCGAGAATCGAAATAACAATCGCAAAAGCAAGCCTGGCGTGTGATGTAGCGGCAGTCGCGTGCGGGGAAACATTGTCTTGCTTGTGGGAGGGGGTGGACAGAGTCAAGTGCTATTGGCTGGCATTGATGAGGTGGTGTATATTTTTATACCTGACCCACCCCAGTTACTAGTAATACAGCGCTCACAAAGATAATTGCAACGCAGCGACCTATATAAATGCAACAAACACATTTTACAGCCGATTTCCTTAAACTTTTCAACCTTTTTTCCCATATTTTTCATGGTTCCCCAAAAAAGGGTCGTTTCTTCGAGAGGGACACTATTCTGGGGTCATAGAATCGAGAATTTACTGTACTTTTTTTTTACAATCGACAATGACCCAATTTTAACATGCCTGTATTATAATTCTATAACTATGCACTGTTGTCTTGATATTATGTACACTTGCCAGTTGCATTAGTAATCATGTGACCCAGTGTAGATCCATCCAAATTGTAAGATGCTGATGCACCTCTCACACGCCCTTGAGCCCAAGCACAGAAGCAATACATTGTCAACACACCCTTGGTGTAGTGTTCAACTGGCTACCATTTTAATATTTGCTTTTAGTCTGCTAGAGTTCAGAACTTTTTGCTGCCCATCATTTTAAATTATATGTAATGCTAAAGAAAACTCATTTTATAATGTTAAACAGTTGGTTATTTCGAAAAGTTGGTTAATCAACATAAGAATACCAAAAGTATCAAATTGTTTAGTGATATGCTTTAATTTTTGTAAAACAATGGAAAAACAGTCAATGCAAACAGTAAAATAGTGTCAATATTAAACACTGTAGGATATTTATTTTCATTAGGCTATGATAAATGGAATTTGACATACAGTATTTTCTAAGACCATGGGTAGGTAGTAGCACTGCAAACATAAGGATGAAGCAAACCTCAACACCATTATGAAATGTCTGATATTGTCTTCGGTAGGAAGTCCACGGGGAATGTGACTTCATCAGGTCTTTAACACAAAGATCCTTACAAGGATCCTCGAGACGATTTGAATACAGCCTATTATTATTTATAGGTATTGATAATATGTCAAAATTGACACATGACTTAACATAAAATATTTGAAAACTGAAAAGTGTTTTAGTAACTTTTATAACTGTAGTTTGGTATGTGAAGGCTATTAAGGCTTTTTATTTTTATTCCATTTAATGATAATTTAGTTTAGGACTAAAAATATCAAATTTAACTCCTCCACCAATGGTGTTTCACTGACTTTAGGTAAGGCTTGCAGACTATTGTGTTTGTTTTACAGACAAAAAGCCAGCTTCATAGTCAAACTGCTGATGAGGTTTAACATGGAAATGTTATGGTTGCACAATAATATTAATATTAGCACCGAGTCTTACTACCCTTGCAGGTTATACGTTGTAAGTACTAATTATGCTAATGGATTAGGAATTGGAAAGGTTTGAATTAGAGGAAGTGGACCCGCATTTGTATGGAGGGAGAGTGGAAAACCATTTAGGAAAAACCACCCCCAGTTCACCCGATCGAGATTCAAACCTCGATCTCCCTATCCTCAGCAGTCGAGCTCAACACGAAAAGCGCGTAAGCCAACTACGCCACCGAGACGGGTGGTTGCACAATAGCAAAACAGCATGTACACATGTGCAGGCTAGTTCAAAGACAAACCAACAATATCAATAATGTAGGGGAATAGTGAGCAGTGTGGTGTTTACTGTCTTTTTTTTAAATATTTCTTTCTGTAAAATCGATAGCAAACACAATGATCCCCAACTTTTCAACTGACAATTTACTAGTTATTGACAACACATCCTTCCATAAAGTTCAATCAAACCCACCATCGACATCTTTGTGTAAAATAGTAATAATGTATTGGTTGAAACAACACAATATTTCCTTCAGTAGATCCTAATACTATGCTCAAGCCTGAATTATATTCACTTATTCGATTGCACAAATCACGATTTAAGACATATAGGATATATATACATTACTAGAAAAGTATAGATATTCTGTCCTATATTCCGTTCACGATAGGTTTTTACCTGGATGACAGTTGGAAAAACATATGTTTGGGTTTTGGGTTGCCAACACTTGTAAAAGATCACAGTTTTGTTATAAATGTAAAGATCTTTGATTACCTGTTATATATTACATTTAAAATAAAGTAAACTTAAGTTTTCTCATAATATTTCATTATATTAAATAATTTCTTTTTATCCAACTCGAAACAATATTTTAAACATAATTAAAAGTACTTATTTTTCGTTTAGGAACGTTACTGGTTTTGTGTAATATAGTGCACACATCAATACCTTTTAATACAGTCATCATATTTACTTGGAAAGAGAAAATTGTTGTCAGTTTTTTACATACAATAAATGATTTTTATGATTATTTTAGCGTATTTTGAAATATTTAACTGAATAAAATATTTTCGTCAACTATGTGTCTGCATCATTGTAAAAAACTTGTTTACCGTTATGTTCAATCATATGGTCTAGATTCGTCAGCCGCCATTTTGAAGCTATGTTCGTTAGAAGTTTTTGGGAAAGTGGTGTTAATATTTTTTTTAAGGGGAATAAAACTATAAATAAACTTTGTGTCTGACCTCAAATAAATATATAAATAATATTGGCCTAAATTACTGTGGTTAACTATCTCATTAATAGATTACCATCTGTTTTCATTACAGTCATCCAAAGTGATAGATGTCAGCTGTTGGCGTAGTGATATATTAGGGATTACTTCTAGTAACATTTCGAGCTGTCATCCAGGTAAACTTAGCTCGTGAATGACTTATATGTCCACCCCCATTCATTCCCGATCTCAACCCCATAGAATTGATAGGGGCAAAGGTAAGGAACAACATTTCTAATAATAATGTTATATTCAATGTAAATACAGTTATGAGCCTAGCGGAGGAAAGATGTAACTCTATAATAAGAGGGGAATACTTAGCGTGGTGCATAAGTACAAAGAAAACTTAAGAAGAATACCTGAGATAAGAGCAAAGGATTGATGAGTTATCCAATAATATTATCAACAACTTGGGGGTAAATTTTTCAGACAACAGTTATGGCAAAAACATTTCAGGTGATGATGGTGATAAAATGTGTGGTATGGAAGCTTTTGAAGATATATAGGCTAAGTAGAACATGTTTGTGTCTGGAATAGTGATCAAGAATGTCTCCAACCTAAGAGGGAGAATGAACATTCTTATCTACCCCCACCATATCCCTCTATCTCTCGTATCTTCCACCCCTACTTGTGCGGTCGAGTTCTTTGTAAAATCTCACCAGTAGTACTCGATACGCAATAAGTGTGGCACTATATTAAATAAAGTATGAAACCTATCTAGACTAGAATGGGTCAATTTCATAACCGAGATTGGCCCATTCCATTCAAGTTTAAGTAAGTGTTGTCTTGTATTTAGTATATCTCATCACCTGAGGTGTAGTCAGTCTGACTTCTAAAAAATTAGCCCAAAGTTTTTGTACAATGGATTTAATCAATGTTATTCATAGAAACATTGTCACAGACAGAGCATTGAATTCTCTTATATGTAGAGACAACACAATTTCTAGTTTGTGTGATGTCCCTGCAGTTGCTCGTCCGGCATCAACTTATGAACACAGATTCAAACTCTTACCTCCAACCTGTGAATACTAGACGATAGCATTGGTCCGGAGCCAGTGTTGACATTCCAAACAACTGCGCCTCCCAATGCCGCATCCAGAGCCCACAGCCTGCCATCTAGTGTACTCACGTAAACCAATCTGAAAAAAATAAAACATTAGCTTTGCTCACTAAAACAAGTTAAACTTTATAATAAGACAACATGTAATTTGATTGATTGGTGTGGCTTTCTTGTATCAATGGAATGCAAATGCGTGTGAACATTCAAAGTAACACAACAGTTGGCCCTTTTTATGTATCACAAGTAGAATGGGACCGGGGTTTGTAGTTCTATGGCAATTTTACCAGTGCAATTGATGTGAGAAAGACTTGAATATTTTTATTGGGTTCCGGTTTCATTATTGTCATAAATATTATAGTACATCTTTTTCTTAGTAACAAAATAAAAAATGTAATATTTCTCTTTATTTTCAAAATTTGTAGTAAATGATTATAAAGAAAATGCATACTGCTCATTATTATATGTAGTCATTATAAACATCATTGAAATTAATGTGTTTCAACATATCCCATATTATGTGCAATATGGTATTCACTATTGGTATACATTATGCTTGAAAATAAACCCAAACTTAATATCTTCGTGATAGTAAATGTCAATACATTTATAAATTAAGTTAGTATTTTATTTTGAACATTAATGTTATAAGATTCAAAAATTGCATTAAAAATAATTGATCTAAGTCAAATGGATAAAACGAATAGGTTTATTGGGCAACTAGCACTTATTACTAAGTAGTAATAATATATTCCCACCCTTATTTAATCATTTAAAAATATGGATCATGCCCCAAGTATGTTCATTAGTTTGTGGCGCAAACACATGGAAGTTACAAGTTTTCAGCTTTAAAAGAACATAACCTACCTTTTTGATTTTTTACATCCATTATAGTTTCCAGCCTGTGGCCTGGGCCAGTTTTTTATTCAACCTGTATGTTTTCCACTACCGGCTTGCTAGGCATGTCAGACATAGCTTCATAGGTATGCTTTATAATCTAACTTGAGATTAGGAAGACACAACATCTCCGGCTGTTAATTCATTGTTGTGAAAGGGTAAAGCCACATTTCCCCACTGATAAATTTTTCAGCCATGTTTGGAATCGAACCCGGGACCCTTAGCTCAGTAAAGACACACTACCGGCCGAGTTAATCCTACCTTTATGATCTATACTATAATCATAAAATGTTAACATTTTAGAAATTACTATCCCCAAAATATGTTCGAACAATTTTAGTTTCATTTCTAAAGCTAATTAAATATGCTAAAGGATTATTTGGTTATAGTGTGATCTGAGGGAGAGATTTTTTTTTTCTCTTTGCCAAATTATGAGAAATATAATGTTTTCTAGTATACAAACAAAAAGAAGAATCTGAAGTTTCCGATTATAACAAAACAAATGGTATGAAAAAATTATAAATCATTAAAGAAATACTTAGGAAACTCACTTAGGCCTTAAATGGTATTTATAAGAATAGGTTCTAAAGATAGTTTGTCAAAAAAATTATGTATTTGCACATTTAGGTCTGTTACTTTAAAAAAGAAAACTGTAGTGCTTGTAGACACTTAATGTGTATTAATAAATATGGTGCATATAATCACAATTGGGCTATAATCTATCAATCTTAACTGTTCTATAGAAGTTTTACTACCACAAGGAACATTTTGTTCTGTGTAATGCTATGGCATATGACGAAACGTTATCCAGTCAATTAGGTGAGATTTAGAAGAAAAAAAATTACAGTTTGGAAATCTATGGCAAGGTTTGTATTGGTTATAATCAGAAACTTGTTGTGTATTGGTGCTATATAACATATTTCTAATAATGTGACACTGAGAAAAAATAAATAATTCCATCCTCCCTTCATACTATTACAATGATTTTATTGGTTTATCAAAAAGAAATTTAATAAGCCATTCAGAATTCCTTAAATGTGTTTCAAACCATAACTAGGCTTTGTACTTTGATGGCAGTGAGGTAAGAAGGTCCTAACCTTGTACCAGCTTTCACACAGTAAACAGTTTAAATTCTGACCCAAATTATGTTTGAAAAAGTTTTTCAAGATGACTTGCATGTGCTTAAAACTCATTCCTTCAACGTTACTGGTAGTTAAGGTCAATATAATGCCACTAAATCACATACTTTTTCCCTAGGGTCTACCTAGCTTGACATAAATATTAGAGCATAATTACAAGCAAATTTCTGTATCACCAGTGGGACATGTGTTTATCTCCAAATTATTTTCAAAGAAACCACTCACTTTTTAATTTCTCCATTTGATCTAGCATTATCAGGATCACAAAATGGTAATTCTCCTATCTCCACATCATCGATACTATTTCCAATTGAAAGGGAAGAAATCAAAATAAATAAAATAAAAAATATATAACTAAGTACAAATGAAATTTCCATGGATTAAGACGCACAAAGTAAATATGAAATCACTCTCCCACAACAACATATTATTATTTGCAAAAATGCAACTTAGTCCAAATCTAATTGTTTTTTATACCTGACACAACACAAATACAACACGACCTATACAAGACAAGTTACAACATGAAAAATTAAACGTCATAATGGACTAACACACTGATTGGTCACATGTGGTGTGAGCCGTGAGGTGACGTGTCGATTATGTGGGGGAATAAACTCTTTTGACAACATTGAACTAGAGTTGAGCTTACATACACTTAGAATAAAACATCACCCATAATTAGAAAGGTACATATACGTTCTAGTGAGCAATGATTAAATAGATAGGTTCCTACAATTTTTCTAAGAAGAATGGATTTATAAGAGTTTGTCTTAACAGTACAGTGTTTTTTCCTTGTGTTTTTTTTTTTCAAAACACTTAGCCATTTAAATTTTTAAAAATTCTAAAAGTGTTAATTAGTGTTGTACCTAATTGATCATCTTTGTGTTTATTAAGTGTGTATAGGCCATGCTACACTCATTCATATAGGTTTCAATAATCGAATAGACATATTAAAAAATGTAACTTATATGATCTAAATAATTTTGGATTAAGAATTTACTCAATTTCTAGTGACAAAACAATAAATAAACAAAATACATTAATTTTTTTATACCGTTTCTTCCGTTTACCACGAAAGGTAGCTTATTTACAATAAAACGGTTGTTTATGAGATAGGGAAATAATATAACCATAACAGGTATGACTGACAAATTTCAATACAAAAGACGTGTGTAATATTGGTTTGATTTATATTTAAAAAGTCACTATTATATATTTTTTAAATAACATAATTAAAAAATGAGCTCAAATTATATTAGGATATACAGTAGCCCGTGGCTTCTTTGGTGCTGACTGACAGCTAGCAGCTGACTTCTGACAGTCAACATTTAGGTATAAACCTAAATTTTGACCGTCAGAAGTGACAGCTGCTAAACCCATGTTTTTGCAGATCATATGGTTCGGCGTAGGGTTACATAATTTGGTCTGGTAACTTTTCAAAGCCGTCAGCTATCAGATGTCAGCTGTCAATCAGCACCAAAGAAGTCATGAGGCTAATGTAGTTTGTGATATAGTGTAAAACTATGGGTTTAGTCTAAAACATTCTACATTTCCAAATATAATTATTAATATTATCTTCTCCAGCTAATCTTATAACTCTTAAGGCTTGATTATTAGACATGCATAATGCATAGCGATTAATCAATTGTGTATAACGTACTGTGAATAATTCATTTAAAGCATAAGTTAGTAAAACCCGCAGCGATTAAATTATTACTTGGGCTGGGTTTTAATTCATGCATAACACAAAACTAATAGCAAATAATGCATAGTACATAGTGCGCAAGAAGTTGAAACACACGTTTTGCAATGATAGTGTTCACAATAGATACAGCGTGAATACTTAGTGCTAAGCACATGAAGTTAATCTAACTCTAACCTTTAGTGCGTCATGAATGGACTTGAAAATAGACTGCCTCTGTATCACTCAATGAAAATACTAGAAGAAGCTCTAGCCAATCAAAGGCCAGTTTACACAACAGCAAATGAAAACTAGCTTCTTTGTTCATGATTGAAATGATTTGTGGTATCTATATTTGTTTATGTTGTTTTAGAATCAATGTCTACGATTGTACAAAAAAAGTTTTAAAATAAAAGGAAAATGTCACATATTTTATTATGTTTCTGAGAAATAGGTCAACCATAATATTCATGACAATAATAAAATCAAAACTAAATAAAAATAAAAATTTATTTAATAGTACATGCAAAACTTAAATTTATTTACTCATTTATATACTCTATAGTTTATAGCTATAATATTTGGGAGCTCAAAAGTTCATTGGTCCACTACCACCGAGCCACCTGCCCTTAGCTAGTCCTTACTTACTCTATGGCATTAGGAGCTCAAGAGTTAATTGTTACACTTACAAAGCTACGACAACTATTCATATCTCGAGCTAGTTCTGTCCCATCAACCTCATTACAACCTATTTTTTTCATGTCCGTTCTAATGTTATCCTCCCATCTGCGTCTAGGTCTTATCCTTACATTATCTTGTAATGTATAAAGATTAGAGTATGTTATATTAAAATACAATAAATCGAAGTAAGATTTAACATTAAGGCTGGGCTTAGAATACTGCATAACTTACAGTGCACAGTTCACAAGAAATATACAATGATTTATAATAAAACGTAGTGTTAATATTACTTAAATTGATTGTTTTATATTAATAGATGATGGCTTAACTTCTTTGCACAACTAAATAACGTACCATATCTAAATATACGTTGACAGCAGTCCATGAAGACCTTACGTGAAGTCAGATCAAGGTCCTGTGAGTTCAAAGGATAGTCGCCAGATGCCTTCCCAAAATTTTATTTTTTACCAGCCAGTCGTAGGGTAGCGGTGAAGGTGGTCAAGAATGTCAGCCCAATCCATTTCATTCCTGGGAAGCCTTAGTTTATTTTATGTTTTATTATAGCCCATAATTTCAGATTTCATGTATTATCCCTACTGAGATTTAAGAAGTGTTCAGACAACTACTGTATTATCTGTCAGTGACAACTTTTTTGAATCGCGTGAAATTGTGAGCGAGTTGGCTTCCCCATGCTTGACCAAATATGGACGCGTGTGTGCATATGCTCCAACAAATTATGTAGGTAGTTAGCATCAATCCACACCCGAAATAGAAAGGTGTCAAGATTAGAATTTCAGGAACACCCAAGAGGAGAATCACCAGGACCTCATCAGGGTATTGCCAGGGATCCCAGACTTACCGAAGTAGAACGCCATGTGCTTCCAGTTTTAATCCTCAACTGGGCTCGTGGGGAGTTGAATGTATTTTGATCATGAGCCTAATTGAATAACTATAATTCCAGAGTATCCAAGATGCACACGGAAGAATATTTCAATTACCGGTGCATTAAAAATAAGCTACCATGTCCTACTGTTCTTCGTACATTTAATGTAGCACAACAGTCGACCCTTTTTGTGTTTCACGGTTAAAGTAGACCGGGTTTTTTTTAGTTCTACAGAAATTTTACGCGTCAGTTGATGTGACAGTGATTTGTTTATTTTAATTACTCGTATTTTCATTGCTAAGACTTAAAAAGGTAGGACATTTTATTGAACATAAACGCTAGTGATAGTGGCCCCCTTTGAGTGGATAAGTAATGAAGCGGACTCAAAGTGTCTATTGGCTTCTTTGGCTGGAATGGAACGGCTTTGTTGACAACAGATACTTAATTCCTCCCATCCCTATTCTCCTATTCCATCACGACTGTCAAGTAAATGATAATTGATAGCTTACCGAAGAATAGCGGTCACAAAATACCTAAAGCTACCATTTACAGCTCAACCCATCTAGTGATCTGGATTAGAGGATATTCCACCTAATAAAAGTCAAGCTAGCAGAAGACAATCTTGAGGTGAATGTAATATAAGTCGGAGAACAGTGCCAGAGGATCTTATGCATAGAAAAGACAGTTTATGTGCCAACACTATTTAGAAATGAAACATCTTAGGAAGGAGAAAATCAGTTGCAGCAGCTCAGGCTGCCAGGCTAGGGAAGCACCAGAGTACTAAACTAACCCCGAACTAATTCCTGAACCTCAAACTCTTCATTTAACGTAACCAAGCTTAAATAGTTCTTTTACATCCTTCATTTTGGAAAAATAGCTTCTTCTTCTTTTTTTTTTTTTTTTTT
>CABFVZ010000519.1:96191-160575 GCA_902151445.1 Timema monikensis
TTTTTTTTGCAATTATTTCTTAAACTGTTCATTATAACAAAGTGTTTGCTTTTATAAAAAATAAAGAAGAAAACATTATCTACAAAACATGTTATTCTAAGTTACTTTGTAATCAAAACCATTTTCATACAATCTCGCCGTGAGACCTTTGGAGGATGATTACCATTTGTTGGATTTATCTTAAGATTATTTTCTTATCATACTCAACTTATGTTAGGTTTGTAGTTATTAAGTTTGGGAATTATTTTAATATTTTCATACATTACTCTCCCTTGGTTTTATAAATGGTGCGCTAAAAAGCAATCCTACCCGGTTGCAAAGTTTAGCTCAGGCTGACCCTGGGAGCAATAGCATTTCAAGTTGTACTATTAAATCAAATTTGATTTTTAATGGTTCTGATTTCATTTTTGTCCTAAATATTGAAGTACCTACACCTTTTTCTTAGTAACAAAAACAAAATTGTAATATTTTCCTTTATTTTCAATAGTATATACTTTCGTAATCATTGAGCCTAGATTTTAAAAAGCATCTGAATAACAAACAAGTATGGCTACCACAAGGAATTTCAAATATAAGCAGAGAAGCTAGTTTCCAAATGCTTGTACACTGGCGTTTAATCTACTTGATCTTATCGCGTTCTTATTGACTGATACAAGGGCCTTCCATTTATGCATAACGCATAAAAAGGTAAAGTTAAACCAACTTTACACAATGTGGACTATTGACCATTGGGCACTATTTGCTATTGAATGTACCGTATTCATTATTAGCGTAATCAATAAAATTAATGTGTTTCAACATATTACAGACGATACGAAATGTGGTATTTGCGTTTAGGTGTGCGTGATGCTTGATTATAAACCCTACCTTACTATCTTCTTGTTAATAAATTCCAATATTTCTATCAAATAAGTCGTTACATTATTTTGAATCTTTTTATAAGCCCCAAAAATTGTATCTAAAATAATTAATCTGAGTCAAATGGAAAAAAAAACCAAATGATCTAATGTATTATTGAATAGTAATATATTTCCACCCTTGATATTTTCAAAATATATTGCTCTTCTCAAAATAGTTTGATTAGTTTGTAGCGCTAACACTTGGAAGTTGCCGTTATCGACTTTAAAATACCATATCCTACCTTTATCATCTATGCTGTAAATTTAATCTGTTTATAATTTAATGTTGACTTTTTGAATGTCTGGATTTCTTAGGAAATTAATTAGAATTAATATTCATTGTGAGTATAGGCTGTGTTCAAATTTTCTCAAGTTAGTCACCTTGCTATAAAATAATATATATATATATTTATAAATTTTTTGTATTATTTTAATTAAGCTAAGGTTATAAGTGCTGTGACCATGCTTGGAATCATATTTTACCTTTTGCTTTATCTCTGACAAACTGGTCCGAATCTCTTCGGTCGCTCATGGTCTTTACATGTTATAAAAGCTGACGATATACGAGGAACTTTAGCTTCAATATAAGTCCTTTCCTAGGCTATGAAATATAATCAATCTTAGCCTAACTTCATGAAAAAGGGTTTGAGAGGAGGCTCATGCTGGCTGAATGTTCCTTCGACCACTTCCACCGCTACTGACTAGTGTACTCTCAGCACTCTCAATCCTCTCTCAAACTTAATATAGGCCTATAGCTTGATATATTTGATTTATTTTTCCAATTTTAAACTAACGTACCTATACCATACATAGTTTAATCTGTCACCTGCTTTGATAGGCCTTTGGTCTAAGTTTTCACTCTCAAAATAGACGGCTGCCATTGACAGGAAGATTGGAGTTCAAATCCCCGTTGGGTGTATTGAGGGTGTTTTTCCTCAAATTTTTCTACTCTCCTTCCACACAAATATGATTACATGTCCTCTATATTCAACCTTCCTATTCTCAAACTCATTAGCTTAATTAGTACATATGCATACAACCTGAACAGGTCGTAAGACACAATGATAAAAAGTAAAATAGTTTTATTTATCTACATATTCCCCTACCTTAGTTTAGGCTTGTAATCTATTTCGGTTTAGCGGGGTATTCTGTAGATTAAGAGGCTATGATTGATTGGGCCGTCACCACAACCTTAAATATCCTTCTGGCTCTCCCCACAAAAAATACTCCTCACTTACGCTCTGAAAGTCTGGCCAACTATTTAGTCGGAATGATAGCAGTGCTTATCAAGTGAAGCAGGTAAGTAAACAAGTACATTTTACGTATTTAAAAAAATATTTTTAAACCAAACACAATTTAATATAGGCCTAACAAACTTTAGATATGTGTGTGTGGCCTCAATCCGCAGGGTATAGCACTATTCTTGTGTTAGACTTGACCACCAAGTATGGAGATATTGGGATTCAATCCCGGTCGGGTGCACATCCTCAAATTACACTTATCTCATCCCTTACCCATTAGTGTGGTAGGCGTATAACCCGAATGGGTAATAAGATGTGTTGCTTAAAAAAACTAAAAAAATACGAGAATGTTTTACAAAATTGTAGGCAACTTTGCCTTCACGGAAATGCATGTATATTTACTCTAAATTCCTAACTTCAAGTTAGAATAATTAATATAGCCTATAATATGGCAATTTGAACGGTTAGTGAAACCCTGAATAAAACGGTAACAATAAAATAATAAAGAATATACTTAGCAAATGCGATAGTATTATTATTATTATTATTATTATTATCATCACTATCATCATCATCCATCATCCATCTTCAACCTTATTCATTTGTGTCCATAGCTGTCTTCATTTTTTAAATTCTGTAATTACGATTTATTAAAGGAACTTCAATATCTAGTTTTGGTCAAAACAATCCAGTTTATCCTGATAAGCATGAATAGTTAATTCTGGGCTGTGTATTATCAGAGCCAAAAGCTGCTTGTTCTCCAAGTTTCTCTAATTTCATTTAAAAAGTGTACAATCAAAATATCTTTATCTTTACTCGTATAAACAACAACTAGAAAGTCATCGTTGTTCCTTTAAAAGTATTCTATAATATAATTTCTTTAACAAAATTCAAATAGGTATAATTATGAGAGAAAGTCCCGTGCCCTTTTAAGTTAAAAAAAGAGAGAAGGCCTAACATTATTGTGTATCTTAAAATCCAAAAAAGGCCTACTGTCACATAATATGTTATATTATAAAACTGATATAACTCCGATAATTTGCTGAAAAAATCATACTTATCCTAATATTCATATAAAGTCATAATTAAAATAATGATTACTTGCTATCAACAAGAAGAGCATTTTCCATTAAAAAAGTAATCTTTCTTATTTAGGAAATACCACCCACAATGCACCTGACCGGGGTCAAACCCCGATTTCCCTGTCCTCGGCAGTCTAGCCTAACACAAGACTATCACATTAGACTGTGCGGCCACTGAGGCGGGTATTTATACTCAAAAAGGTTGTAAGTAAAAGGCTATCATTGTAAATAAAAATATTAGTTGACTGCGGCATTCCCTTCTTCCCCTTCCAATCATTGCCAAAGTTTCTGAACCTGTTGTATGTTTTTAATAAGAAAGTTGCTCAAAGAGAGACAGGGAGAATTACCTTGTGGTGGGGGAACCTTTACGTTAGTGTAGTCCTGGAAGAAAACCACTGAACTACGTGTGACCAAATAGCCGGCTACAATAATTTTGTATGTTGGGCCTGAAAATAAGTTTTTTTGTGAAAACAGTAAAAAAATATGTAATTTTTAAAATAACATTTAATTTTTTTATATCAATTGTTTGGATTGTTTTTATTTATTTTAACTTTTAGTGTAAAACTTATTATTTTAATTTTAATTGATGGCTAGCAATACATTTTTTAATATTTTCCTCGATATTAATTTATATAAATATAGAAGACGAGAAATAAAAAAGCCTCTAGAGAATTGGTATTATAGTTTTTGAAATAATATTTCCTTCAGATTAACCTGTAGTTTGAATACAAACGATTTATCTCCCACTGACTCTTGAACGGGATTTTTACTAATTGTGGGTGTTTTTAGGGAGACACTGGTGATAGAGCTATGGATTGATTTTCTGAGGTTTCCTTTCACCTGAGGACTTAATAGCGAGGAGGTGTTAGGTAATACAACTTTTTTTTGTGTGTGTGTAGCTTCTAAACAGTAAGAATGGTGTCTTCGACAAAGTGTTTTAGAAGATTAAGAGTTCTAAAAATGTGGAATGCCAGGCCGCCACCGTTGTTCGGATTCCACGTTAAACTGTAGGTCCTTCATTTCATCTCACAATCACCCTACCATTACACAATTAGCGTAAGTGCGTATAACCCGAACGGGTAGTAAGACGCGGTGCTAATAATATTAAAAATAATAATAAGTTCTAATAATGTTTATGTTTCAGTAAAATAAAGTTCAATGTTATGTTTTTTTCAGTTAGGCTAAACTCCTTTCGAGCAATGAGTGAAATTACAGCCCTTGATCCTGTCGTGAATGTTGACATTGACAAAAAAAGATCACTTGTGGATGAATCTCAAATTGGTGAAGAAGCTAAGCGAGCTCGTGTTGAAATAGAAAGAGTAAAGAAGAGGAAGGTGGCCATGTTACTGTGTTATTCGGGACAAGGTTACTTGGGAATGCAAAGGTATTTACAAAGTTACTCTTTAGGAAAGGTTTTATAGGATACAAGGAGATTAAGAGTTTTAGTGTAAGTATATATATAAATATATATATACACACACACGCACACGCACACTCTCTCTCTCTCTTCACTCATATTTTAAGGCAGAGTCGGTGATGAATGTTCTGAAATCATCAGCTATATATGAGTGATCAATTAAGATCTTAAGTTATCAGGTAACCCAGACACCTTTGATTTGGGAGGCCTTTGTGCTGCCATTATTTTCTGTCATAATATATACATTCGTATAATGATTATCATTACACTATTGGCGGTACAAAGCCCTCTAAAGTTGAAGATTACTTCTTAATCTGATAGCTTGTGTTCTAAATTGATAACTGATATGTAGCTAACAATCTCCACATGTCCATCACAGACTCTGCTTTAAAATATGAGTGAAGAATGACCTTGGGCATGGGACAACTCTTGATAGCTCAGTGGTTAGAGCATTAGCGTTCTAAGATAAAGGTCCAGGGTTTGATTCCTGTGTCCAGGTATTGTTTTTCAATTTAGTGAGTATGTTATTTAGATGTGGCTACAACCATAACAAATAAATAACTTAGCTATTTAATCTTATTTTTGCGCTTCACATTTAAGGATAGAATTCACAATATTTATTCTAGTCTTTATCATGCCATGGTATGTGAACTCTGCATAAAATTTGATATTGCATTTATTTACTGTCAAAATTGACAAAGTGTTTCAAAACATATACAAAGATATATATGTGCATATCAACATATTTTAAATAGATAAGAGCATGTGAGAAGAGAACCATTTTGAATGTGACTCTTTGGCACAAAGCAAACTGGATCGGAAATATCCTTAGGAGGAACTGTCTTCTCCATGACGTCATAGAAGGAAAGGTTGAGGGAAAGAGCTTAGGAAGAAAGATTCAAATATTAGTTGACTTGATGGTAAGGAGAAAATTCTGGGAGCTGAAGAAAGTGTTAAAGGACAGGTCAGGGCGCATTGGCGTTCTAAGTTCACTGACACAAGGAATGGACCGATACTAAGACAGAACACCTAATACTGATTATGATAGTGGATGATGAATGATGAACTATGAATTAACTTACCAATAATTTTAAAATGGGTGGTTTTTCCACATTGAACAAATGTAATCAATTTAAACTTATTGGTAGGCCTATAAATTGCACACTAAATAGATTATTTGCAAAAACTAATGCTGGGATTAAGTAATTTTCTTTATTTAACTTTGAAATTGATTTACTTTACTTTAACTTTTATTTAACCATAACAAGACTTATATTGTATCTTTCTATTACTGTGTGCTCCATAACCAATCAGAAATATGAATTCTGAAACTGTCCCACATGATAAGTATGGGCATTTTTTCTTATTGTTTATAAAATACTCTAAAATAGGAAAGTAGAGTAAAAGTTTGGTTAAAGTTAAATAAAAATAAAATGAATAAAAAGTCTTGGCCTCATCCTATGAAAAGCGATATTTTGAAAATCAATAAGATTCAAATTTTGTGCACAAAATTGTACAGTCATCACAATTTAAACCTTGTTTGTGTTGCTCTTTTTTAATTTACTCTTGAGTATAGAGTAATGATTTGATTGATTGAAACAAATGTTGTACTTGGTTTTAGTCGATGGTTTGCTTATAAATATGCTATTGTTATTTTCCTTTCTCCAACATAAATACCAAACAACGCTAGGAACTCGTTCATTACATGTGTGTGTGTGTGTGTGTGTGTGTGTGTGTGCATGCGTGTATGTGTGTGTGTTTTAGGTTTTAAGCCAGATGCAAGAATGATGATTCTAATAGAGCTTGGTCAATATTATTGGTTTCAAGAATTGTAAGTAAATTGTTGCACAATGTAGACCAAACCCTGCCTCCACCTTTAAGAAAACAGGAAGGATGGGGAACCCCTCCCCTCCCCTCCCCGACCACCACAACCACGTTGCTAATGTACACTAGCATTCATTATCTAGATAGAATGATGAATCAAATGGGAGGGCATTTGCTATTGTATTGATTCTGGAATCAAACTCTGGCTTCTCAAATCATCATAAATTTTAATTAGAATATATAAAAAAATATTTGTTATGACTATAGGCTCAACTAAAATAACATCTTACCACACTCGACAGTTATGGAACACAAGTTATCTCAAACTTGTTTAGTATTTATTAATCTCAACAGCATTTATTTGATTTACAGGAACCCTGGAATGCAAACTATAGAGGAAGAGTTGATAAATTCTATGCTGAAAGCCGAACTCATCTCTGAGGAAGCATTCACGACTCCGCAGCAGATGCAGTTTCAGCGCGCAGCCAGGACGGATAAAGGAGTGTCTGCTGCTAGACAGGTGGTTTCACTCAAACTTCGTAAGTCCCCTTGTAAAGTATAGTATTTTTTTATAATTTTCCTGAAACATTTAAATTGTGTCAAATGAATGATAAAATATTGGATTGTAGGGAAGGAGTATTTTAAAAATAGGATTTTTCTCATTCATTATTACAAAATATTAATGTTTTTATCTTGTTACTAAAAACATTTGATGTTGGAAGTCTTTCTTTCTGTTTTGTGAAATGTTTAATTTAGGCCCTAGTGTTTATTTTTTAGTACACTCCACGGGTAATAACAGATACTAGCTACTTATATACTTATGCTGGTGGTCACAGGGTTCAAGGTATAAAGCAGGGCTGTGGAGTCGGTACGTAAAGCGTTCAACTCTGACTGGCTCTATTTTTCTACTTTCTGACTTAAACTCTGACTCCTTCATAAATGACTAAAGTATATTAATTAGTAATAACAAATTGATTGCAGTAAAATGCTCCAATACAGATGACTTCATGTGTAGACTCTTTGGCATTGTGAATTTATATTTAAATAAATTTGATATTCCAAACAATGAATCTCGGTCCTATTATTAATTAGCACCGCTAACTCGTATGGGCTGTACACCAATGAATCTCTTCTAAATAATAAAAAAAGCATAAAATATTTTTAAAGTATTATAAGTTTTTATTTTGAAGCCAGAGTTGAAGTCTCTACATTTTTTCCAACTCCAGCTCCACCCAAAATTGCTTCCGACTTTTACTCCACAGTCTTGGTGCGGAACCATCTTAGAAATAATGAGGGACAGGGAAAGGAAGAGGAGAGGGGCGGTTTGAGTTTTAAATCTAGGTCTGGTGCACGGCAGGTGGTTTTCCTCCATACCTTCTTTACACTAATTTGGGTGCATTTTCTCTAAGTTGCCATCCCAATGTTCACTCCTTAGAATATGTTGTTAATAACCTTATTATTGAGCATATTATGGAAATATAATCAACTTGTACTACTTATAATAGTGGTCAAGTTTATAAGACTTGTATTGAATTTGGTCATGAAAAAATATACAACTTATACTAACAAATCAATCTAAGACAAGGGAACAAATGGAAAGGTTGAATTAAAAAAATGCATTCAATCCTCTGTAATAAAGAAAGGGAAGCCCTAGTGTTGAGGATATCACCCTCATTCATAATGTCAGGGATATAAACTTGGTCTCTTGGATTTAAAGGGCACACCGTCTTTTGTCTGACATATCTCTTACTCATTTAACATAAGATGGAATATTTGTTAACCGGCATTAAAATAAATACTTAAGTTAAAGTAATTAGTTTATTGTATGTATATTCTACTTTGCAGCAGAAAAAGCCAAAGTGGAAGAAATAAACGAACATTTACCTGAACAGATCCGTGCACTAGGTATCAAACGAACAACAAAAGGTTTCAACAGCAAAAGCTCGTGTGACGCAAGGACTTATTCCTACATGTTGCCAACCTTTTCCTTTACACCTCCAGAACAGGAAATAAGTGAAGCATTTCGTGTTACTCCAGAAATATTGGAGGAAGTGAGAACTACTTTGAAAATATTTGAAGGGACCCACAATTTCCACAATTTTACTTCAAGAAAGTATGTATTTCATATTTCATTAGTCTTAAACATTAATTACTGAAATATAACTTATTTATTTATATGCAGGGGAAAGTTATAGAGAGGTTTTGATTTCAAAGTATCCCAACATTTGCCTCCAATGATGCAACAAAACTCTGTAGTCGAAAATTAATCCTCAATCAGAATTGATCCTTCACGATTATAGCTATGTTTATTTTACTCCAAATACAATTATCACCCTTAACTGGTCACATAATCTACGGCAGGGGTGGGGTGTATACAAGAGCCAATATAGGATGTGTATTTGCGTCACGAGCCACACAATGTTTTATTTAGCCAATATTCAGGAATATGCCCTAGAATAATAAATACTGGTTATATCAAGATAGTAGTTAAATATAGATTTCAAATTCTTCTTGTAAAAACATTTTACAAATAGAACAACAACGATAACAAATGCAAGATTAAACTTCTAGTAAATATAAAATACTATTTTGAATATATTTTTCAGTAAAATATTGATCTTTTTCCTAGACTTAAAAAAGGAGTCACTTTGCATATCACATAGGCCTAGCTTTAATCAAAAAGTGTATTGCTGTGTTCACATTTAATTGGATTATTAAATAACGTCATTTGCTGCCCCATGTTCATGAAATAAAAAAATCACCCATCGAATTGCTCCTAAAGCTTGTCCAACATTGGCACACAAAACTTTAAATTAATGTCATTGCTTTCCTCCACCATCTGTTTGCACGAAGGGAAGTATATGAATTTTTCATTGGAAAGGATGGATTTAGAAACCTTTATTTGGGTTATGAACCCATGTAGGTGCTTAACTAGATATGAAATGGTTTGGTTTTTTTGTCCCTGTAACTTCAGTTTAAGAAAGTTCATGTGATGGGTAATGTCCATTAGAAAGGCGAGTGAATTGTTAAAATGAAGAAAACTTATTGAAAAATTGAAGTAGATTACATGATTTACTTTATTTCGAACTAGAAGTTAAAATGAATAATTAAAACTGGGCCATTTCAACTGCTTGGGGAACAAACATGAATATTCAATTTGTTGGTGAAAATCGTTATGCTGCCAAAACTTTCAATTAAATAAATTCAACAAAATCATTGTTCTGTCGTTTGTGGAATATAGCTCTCTGAACATTAAATCACAGAGAATGTGGATCCTTAGAAATAGCTTATACATTCTTAGGCATATCATTACATGGCATGGACTTGCACAGCTATTAAGTGGCTGGATGTAAATTTGATAAGAAGCCGAAAAGTTAACATGTACTTAAAATGAATTATTATACCTGGAGTATATAGATTTTTTTCACCATTCAAATAGATCAAAAGAATTGGAATCGCCCAATTAGTGTTATTTGCCGGGTGCTTTGATGTTATAAAAATAGCACAGTTGAAAGTAATAAAATAGGAAACTCTTGTTTTTGAAAAAATGAGTTATTAAAAAAACATCAAAATACAACTTGAGCATTTATTTCTTTGCCTTGTTATCTAAAACACGTTTCTAAATACTATTGGATTCAAATACTAAATTATTATAGTCTAGACCTGTCAGTCAAATTCAACTCCTCAATGTGTCTTGTGAGGCTACGAGAATTATATCAAAATATCAATTTGCCTCCTGACATAGTCTGTTTGTTATTTACTTGGTATTTATGCAATTTACTATGCTTTAACAAATTTCATACAAAGAAATTCAACTTGAGGATTACAGTTCAGTAGGTTGAACTCAATATATAAAGAGAAAAGTCAGTAAAATATTAAATTTGTATGTCTAAGATAGTTCTCTAACAACTATCCTCTTGTATGTTCCAAAAACAATTCTGTACTGCTATATACATTACAAATTAATGTTAATATGACAAAAATATATAGTGATGAACAACATGTTGTGATAATAGCTTGATTCATTAGCTTTGACCAAAATATATTATTTAAAACAGTTTTGCATTCAATTTTTTTGTAAATTATGTTAATATGAACAATATAATTTTTTCTTTTCTTAAATAAAACAATACAAATTATAAAATTTTTGATTTGGTTTGAAGATAATTGCATGTAGGCTTATTTGATTCAACTTTTCTTTGAATGGAAAAAGTGGACTTAGCACACGTCAACATAAATATTACTCTCATCATTCTTAAAAATATGTGTTTAAGTACTTAAAAGAAATTTTGATACACACTTTTTTTTTTTACAGGAAACCTTTGGATCCAAGTGCGAATCGATATATAATGAGTTTTTGTTGTGAAGAACCATTTCTTTGCGGGGACATTGAGTTTGTAGTGTTGAAAGTGAAAGGTCAGAGTTTCATGCTCCATCAAATAAGAAAGATGGTGGGGGTGGTCATTGCAGTTGTCAGAGGACTTACGACAAAAGAAACAATCATCAGGGCATGGAACACTGATCGCCTGGACATTCCGGTTGCTCCAGGACTTGGCCTGGTTTTGGAAGAGGTATTCGTTAATCTTATAAATAGTTTTTACAATAACCAGGGTTTTTGTTTTATTGTAGTCTATTAAATATTTTAGCTATAATTTTTAAGTAAGGGCATATTTCACAAATGAGTTCAGAGAGATCAATTAAGTTGAAGAGTACAGGAGGGAAAAGGAAGAAAGTCACATTACACTCATTTTCCAAAACACCAACTTTTATATAACCAACCCCAATAAGGACCTCAGCAAATACTAATTTTTTAATATTATTTAAATATAACAGATACCTCTTTTAACC
Organism: Timema monikensis; assembly: GCA_902151445.1. NCBI lineage: Eukaryota > Metazoa > Arthropoda > Insecta > Phasmatodea > Timematidae > Timema > Timema monikensis. The sequence goes on from CABFVZ010000519.1 coordinate 107,503, forward strand.
ATTATCTGAATTATATTAAAAAGGTCTCATGATTGTCTAACAGACTCAATTGGAGCCAAAATTGGATTTTAACCCTTTTTCCCCTGTACCCTTCATTTGTTTTGTTCAAATGGGTTTTTGGTTATTGGGTCTTATTACCTGTTTATACACACTGATATTGAGCATTTTATTTAAATAAGTTATAATTGTTTTAGATTTAATTACATTCAAATCGTGTTTTGTTACTGTTAGTGCTCTTTCACACGTACAATTTCTGTTGTTGGAGTTTTTGTTGTGTGCCTACTAATACATTAGGTGGTATGGCATCTTTCACACGACCCAACTGTTTAGTCGTCCGATCAGGACGTTTGTTGTTTCACACGATCCGATTTATTGATTTTGTTAGTGGAGTAATATAATAAACTAAATACTGTATCGTCTTGAATATAGTACAGTCTCACACATAATACAGCCCTAAAACTTTGAAGGTGTTCTACTTTGGGGGGAAAGAAGTTCTTTAATAGAACTCGAGCTAAGAACTTTAAAAAAATATGATTAATAATTTTAAAAAACATTCTAAAGAAGTAAGGAGCAATATTTATTATAAAATGTAAGATTTAGACATTTTTGTAAAATATATTGGTTCAAGTTACAATATTGATACATATGATGAAAACTTGTGTGACGTAAACCTTACTGTGTGAAAGAGCTCCTATAATATGTATATTTAAATAATTATCTTGCCTTTATGACACATCCACTATCTTTAACAAATATCAACACTTCTGTATATAATATAAAAAATGATGGCACTAATAGTTAGGGTCTAGTTTAACTCCATTTCGGTTGCATTTTACACTCATAACAATTATCCTTGCCAGATTCTTGGCACAGTTCTTAATTTTGTAAGGTTGTACAACAATGGTATTCTATGAAAATTTATTTTTTTAACACAAACTACTTTAAATACATAGTTCTTCAGTCCATAGTCCTATTCAATTATTTTTCATCACTTTACAGACTTAATTCTTTATGTTTTAATCCAAGCCATGTTAACTATCTCGTATCTTATATTAATTCAAAAATATTTGTTAGAATGTAACCTACTATATTTAAATAACCCCTAAATATACAATCATGAACTTATGAGAACTTGCCTTGCTCTATAATTTGTGTATTCTTAATGCTGACAGAATTTTAATTTCAGGTTCATTATGACAGATACAATCAGAAATTTGGCAAGGATGGTATTCATGAAGTTCTAAGTTGGCAAGAATTTGATAAAGATGTGAAAGACTTCAAAGAAAAGTTTATCCATCCTTCTATTCTGGAAACAGAAATCCAAGAGAAATCGTATCCTTTAATGTTAAAAGGTTATCATCATCATCATCATCATCATCATCATCATCATCATCATCATCATCATCATCATCATCAACAACAACAACATCAATATAATCATCATCATCATAATCATCATCATCATCATCATCATCACTTCCAGCCTGTGACCGGGTCAGTTTAGTAAAATACCTCTATCTTCCATCATTATTCCTCCTTTAATCTCGTCCATTCTTTTACTCTCACTTGCACATTTTCTGTTATCAGCTCCTCCCATCTCTTTCTTGGCCTCACTTGTGGTTCTTTTCCTATATATTTCATTGCCAACAATTGTCTTTGGCATCCTCTCTTTTTCCATCCTCATTACATGTCCATACCTTTTCATCCTTGCTTCCTCTATTATCTCATGTACTCCCTGTACCCCAACTCATGCCTCGACAACTTCATTTCTAGTCTGGTTTTCCCCCATCACAGCTAACATGTTCCTCACAAACTTTATTCCCATGTCCTCCAATTTCCTTGTCTCTTTTAGATGCGAAGTCCATGTGTCTGCATCATAATATGTGACTAGGGGTACAAATTACACCCTATACAGCACTTCCTTTCACTTCAAGGGCACTTCATTTTTCCATAGCAGCTCCTCCTCAGCGTTTACCAAAATCTTGAGATAACACTCAAAATATTGAATTGAATTTGTAAATAAACAATAAAACATTATTTTTTGATGTTGGCCTTTGATACGGTCTCAATAATTTGGGGGTGTAATAGAATCATAATATTTCTTATGTAAATAATCTAGTTCCATCCAGCTTCCTGTCATAATATTAATTTGCTCTATCCCATCTTTTTATTATCGTCTTTTTTTAAAACTGTTCTTTGTTAAATTTTTATGTTTAAATTATAGTTGGAGTAAATTTACTGTTTTGATAAGTCAAATCTTAATTTTCCTCTTGATGAATTCGATTCTGAATCTTGGAAAAAATAATAAACATAAGAGAAAAAATAAATAAATGTATAGATGTTAGAATTTTCTGTTATGTTAATTATTATAACATTCATACATTCAGTTAAGTATTTAATTAAATGTTGTCTGGTCGGGCTGGTAAGTTTTTTATATAATTATGTTTAGGATGAACCACTCCTCTGCAGCATTAAAGCTCTTTAACCAATTTAATTAAATTAAAAACTCAACATTTTTTTCGATCACTAGAATATATTGAATATTGATAATAATTAGAGGGTTTTGAGGATTTGAGGTACACATCTGGAATCCCTAATTTAAATACCTGTGTTAATAAAAATGTGTGTATATTTCCTTGACATAGTCACCAGTATGCTGAACTGGTTGACGACTCTTCCTTTGCATAGCTATGATATTCGTGAGCAACATTTGCATCAAAACAGTATTCAGTCAGCAGACACTGACACCACTGCCTTATGCAATAGTACAGTGTCTCATAGTACAGTAATGTGCAACAGTACTGCCCCTAATAGTGCAATTCTGTGTATAGACCAAGTCACAGAGAGCGGACATTCTCCCGAATTATAGAATGTGTGTGAATATGTATGCTTGTGCATTATATTTATCAGAGTATTTTGTATTCAATAAAGTTTTACTACTTGTTATATTTGTTTATTATTAATAGGGCTGTGCGGGATCCCAAACCTCGAGCAAAAAATTTGGGGAATTGGTTGTATCCGAAACTCGGGCACAAAAATATTTCACAGGATTTTTCGGGGAAAAATACAATAAAGTTACAGTTAAGGAATGTCTATCTATGTCACATTTGTATTTAATTTTCATTTAAATTTTAATATATAACATTTAAATTAACCTTTTTCGTTAAGTAGATTGCTACCCGAAACTTCAGTTGCTTTTATTAACTACTTTACAACACAACTGAGTGCCCTTAAATGACATAACCACACTACATATAATTGGGGGAAATATTCATCCTCAAATAGATTTAAGGTAGGAATACATATTTATAACAAAATAATAGTTAAAGTGGCTTTTTAATATCAAATTATGCAGAAATACACATTCAGCACATTTATTTGCATAAAGACAACTGACAAGTCTATTATGTAAATATTATATTTGAAATGACATCCATTTGATTTTGTATCGTAGAATATAATAGTTAGGTAAACTAATATTTTGGGAATCCAGTTATGAACACAAAGTTTGGAGTGGCATCCCACACACAGATACAGGCGAACACATGTCTCAATAGTAGTGTTGGTAGCAGTTTTTTTTTCTTCTTAGCACGGAGTCTTACTATCCGTTCAGGTCTTGTGTGTCTTGCCTTGTTCGGCTGTCATTACTGGAACACCAATTGTTTGTCTTGATTCCACATGCGCTGATGCCAGTTCTTCTGTTAGGTTCAGATGGTACTCTACTCTCTACTGGTTACATTTTTCTCTTAGGGACCTCTCTGTATACGATACAGGTGCTGATGGCTGCTAGCTCCAGCACATTGAAGAATACATGCATTGACCACCTGCACCATCTATATTTTACTGTATATAGACGGATCATTTTATTGAGTTATAAAATCTTTCTGCTCTACTGGTTGATCCCTCTCTGTTGATACCATGTACTAAGTAGAAAGACATTCTATTTGGCCTTCCCTTGAGATGAAGTGATGGTCGTGACACCTGATTGGCAGAGTACTGTATTATACAAAGCTCCAGTAGTAGTCTTAATTGATGGAGGAACTTCTCTTCATACTTACTTGAGGGTGCCCACCATTGTTGTTATACTCTTTTGTTCCAAAAGTTCTGCAAGTTTCTTTCCAGAGAAGAAATTGTCACCTGCAACATTTCTTTCTTTTAAGGTTTAAGGTTTCAGATAAAGTAGATATGTGACAACATGTTCAGCTATAGTGGTGTGTTCATCAGACTCTCACCTTCCTTACCTGAGTAAGGAAACCTATTTACTCTATATTTTGTCTTGGAGTCCACAGCTAGCAAGAATTCCAAACCAAACTTATCAGGCTTGTTGCTCATGTATTGAATATTTTTAGCTCAGTATACAGTTTTCTACGAAGAGATTCCAAAGGTCAGAAGCTGCTGCAAAACAATCTTTTTGTAATCTCTGAGAGATTGTGTTCTTGTCATCAAATTGCAAAAACTGTAAAATATAGAAGTCCATCCCTAGCTATAGCTCGAGAGAAGACCCTAGAGCTTTCAAAGGGAAGTGTTTTGCGCTGTAAACTCCACGAGCATACATAATAGCATTATAGTAGCTTCTAGTTCCTCTCGTTCAAGAACCCAAATATTGTCCAGGAGATCCTCCCAACCTCTAGACTCTGCACAATTTGAAATTCCCAATATTAGCGTCATTCATCAATAGTAGAGCAGGAGTGGCCATACTTTTTGATCTAGGGATCTACTCCAGAGAAGGAAAATCCTTTGCGATTTTTTATGGAACCATAGGTTTATAGGTTACTATTTGTTTCAGTGGTAAAAAATTAATAACCCATTTTGTGTTTTAATAGTAAGACTATGCTGCATATAATAACTTATAGTCCTTTCACACACTGAAACTTAAGTTTTTCATCAAACCACATAATACATAATTTCCTGAAAAAGGTATTTTTTCACTAAACACTTGACTTTGAAGTTGATACATAATGCTGCATAATCTCAGGATAGTTTGTAGAGTGAGAGTTCATAATTACTCTTTCATAAACAAAAGAAGGATTGTAAATGGCCATCAGTCAGACAGCTTCGATATTTAGGTTTTCTAACGTTGATTTGAGAAAAATATGCACACACTCCTTTATTTTATTTTTCTCAATATTGTTTAATCAATCGGCCAGACAATTGACCAAACTAGCGGCCACAATAGAACGGTAGATCGCAATCAACTGTTTGGCCACCTCTGCACTAGAGTGATTTCTATTTATGATTAGTCTTTTAAAATGCACTTTTGGTCCAGGAACCTCATGTAGCATGTTACGGATTTGTTGCCTAGGGCAATACACGTCCACGCTATTCGGTCGGTGGATAATTCACAAGGGCCCACTGCAGGAAATTGTGGTATAGGTATGTGGGGTACAGCGTCTTCTTCCTCCCCTAACCCCATATCTAGGCTGTGTGTCGGGAACTGTTTGTGTACTGCGATTTGAAGGACCTAAAACAAAAATAAAAATGGTATTCATAATTATGTAATAAAAATAAAATTTGTCACACGTGGAAAACTTGGCTCTATAAAAGGCGTAAAAGACGACATGAGAGTAGACAAATAAAACAATAACTTTTCAATAATGGAAGGGAAAGAAAGTATGTACAATAGCACTCATATCGAGTGGTCTGATGGCCTCTGTGTCCCACATCATCATCACCATCCAACTCTGGTTCAGAAGAATTGTTTCTGGTGGGAGTAGGAGCATCGCCTTCACTAACTTTATTAACATTTTGCACCTTGTCGTAATTCACAGACATCATCGGGATCTACTTCTGATTCCCCTTCCAACAAGTTTGATAAATAATTCAAAATATACCCATCTGACAAAACATGACTTGCCATGATGATACAATGTAGGCACACAAGAACTTCTGACAATCTATGTCTAAGTTGATTAAATGTCGAAAAGTATAGGCGCCCTGAGAAAAAAATAAGTGTAAGGTAAGAAAGTATGTTTCACACCCACAAAGAACAACTGGTAACATTATTGTTTTTTTATAAAACGAACTTCACAATCCTTGGAAGCAGGCGAGATGTTAACAACTTACTGACCGATTAATTTCCTAATATCATATGACGTTACTGAATTTCTCTCGCACCGCGATGTGCGGCAATTATGACGTTCTTTGATTTCTTGCACCACATTGTGCACCAAATATGACGTTATTGTTTTTCTACCGCCGCGATGGGCGCCAATTATGAAGTTTCGGACTTACGGATCCCTGTCTTGGGTCACAATTGATGAAATGCTACCGTTTAATTAGCTAATAATTGCCCCGTGATCGAGCACTAATTAAAGAGTTTACTGATGATTAGAATATTGTATCAATTAATACACACTTATTATGTTGACATGTTTTTATTTCTAAATCTCGGTTTATTTCAAGAGAAAATAGATCATTTCGTCGATAACTATTTACGCGACCTATAGTACGATCGTAGGTATCGCGGACAGGAGCTGCAGTCCCGAGTACTTCAAGGACTGTACGCCTAGTGCCCTTACATTGCACCATTCTTTGTATATATCCATTACTCATGGGAGCTTCGAGAAGGTCGTGTTATAAAAAATTAAAATACAAGACAAAAATATCTCGGTGTGACTAGGAGGTTCGAGAGCTGGAAACTGACTCAAGTTACTTTTTAAAATCTCTATTTGATCATTCGAGAAGAGGAAGTTATTATTTAAAAATCTTATATTGTCAACTTGACTTGACTGGTACACTCTGACGTCACTTACAGTAGCGTATACCTTCTTGGAAGAAAAAGTGCTTCAAGCGCCATGTAATAGATTATAATTTAAATGAAATAAGATACGTTTATAAAATTAGGACGATATTATTGTCAATGCTCTCACATATTCTTTAGGGGCAAATCAATAACATTACAATCATTATTGCTAGTTAAAATTGTTCTTAAATATTTAAAACTCATAAATTCTGTCAAATGATTTTACTATGACCAAACTACTGTATACTAATACATTACTTATAAATTAAGCACTTGGTATGGACAGAGAGAAAAAATATAGTCAAGTTTTACATTTTTTCACAAGGAGTTGACACAATAAAGTATTTTTTTATGAGCAAGATAAACGTGGGGCAAATAATTCAACTTAACTTATCAATACTATTCCATTATGATAGAATGCTGATGAAATCAACAATAATGAATATTATAGTTCATTATAGATAGTTAATTTTAAGGTGTATTTATGCTTAGGTCAATAACTTTACTTTTTACAATAGTTATAGTAAAAATCTAAAAAAAAAACCAATAATATTGACAAATGTACAAGACATAGTCCATTGTTCTTCTAAAGCTACCGTGGCATTGCCTGTGATCGCCATGTATTGGCGAAGATATGGGAAAAATTGCAATAGAATAGTGCGATAATGCCCGCCCAGCTCGTATCGTAATAATTAATTACATTCCCTCCACCCGTTTTAATCACCGCGGTATCCATAAATCATGACCGCGAGCTGGCTATTTTCAACCCCGTTCCCCTTCCCCTTGAAAACTCCTATACTTTCCATTCCGTTGGTCCCGTAGTTTGGGTCAGCTCCTCAATCACGCCACTGTGGATACGAGATGTATTGGTCATGGCTTCGATTACCATAGAGGATGAGGGAGGAGGGTGTTATATGGGGGAGAGAGGAAAGAGGAATGAAATACTTTATAGACACGAGATATTTGGAGTCTTTCCATATGGATTGTATAGTAAGGACACCATTGGAATACTTTTTGAGCAAACTCTAGTTCAAAGCCACATAACATTTTTCAAGGAATTATTACAACAAACAATTTTCACCCAACCAAATACAGTATTATTTGATCAATCACGTGATAAATTATATTATGATACTTTGATTATTTCAGGCTAGTTAAACTTATTTATTCAAGTCAATGACTTGGACTATTCCTTTGATAAAATAATAAGTTTCCAACCAATACGTAGTGCCAGCTGGAGTAAATACATGACACCGCTGCGAAGTATTATTTTTCCCGTCTTTTCTATTACTTTATTAAGCTTATTACTTTTTTTTTTACCTGCGTTTAAAATTAGTAACTTTTTTAAGGGCTGTGCTTTGTGGGTGTTGTTATTGAATCATATTTATAAATTTCTATCTTGTTTCTAATAGATACAACAATGATGTTCTTCGAAAGCACTTAGTTATTTTATTTAAAACAAACTATGGGGGTGGAGCAAATGTCCTAGAACTGGCCATTCAACCTTATTTTACCTAAGCTTTCCTGGCATATGTAGGAATTCATTTCTGGGGAGGGGGCACCATTAACGTGATAAGGGAGGGTGTGGTAATCAGATAAATCTCTACCGGGACCGGGATTTAAACCCCGGACCCCTAACACAGAAGTCTGACAGCTTTCCCCTAGAACTAGATCACCAGGACCCCTTAATACAAATTCTTGTTAGTATATTCAGAGTTTTATATTCTTTGACAGTAAACGAGATGTTAATACATTATTTTAATTTAATTTTTATATTAACTATAAAAATATATTTATATTGTTCTTCACACGTGCGTTTTTATATTTTATATATTTTTGGAACATTAAAAACACAGTTATTTTTACAGTGTATTGCACAACTTTGAACTACTCATTGGCTTAAAATTAACATTATTATACTAGTGATTCATTCAACTTAAACATATACGTGTGGAACAGTTGTTTATACATTTTTATTTTGTGTTACTTGAGCTTTATTTTAGTTTTCCTTATTTATCCATTTTTGTGGCGCTTTCACCAAATAAATAACTCAACATAGAATAGAACTAAAATGTGAATTTCACAACATTGTTTGGTGTCGATGTTAGTACAAGACTTCTGACTCTTAAGTAATCATACTTTTTATTTAGTAATGTTCCATTTATTAGTATAGTTTTAAAATAATTGTTTTTATTTAAATTTAAACTTCAAAAATGGGTTCTCTTATTCTAGGGCACCCGCAGGATTTTTCTCTGGCGGGGAGAGAGGTACAGTAGGGGGTCCCGGAAAAAAATATTAAATTTAAGCCCCAGAAGGAACTTTTTAAGGCCATCCTTGTCTCTTGAAAATAAGATATAACACAAGAAAAATGTTTCAAATTTATCCGAATTCGTGGGTGAACACTTGAGTCTTGACCTTAACGATTTGAATGGCGAATGTCACCGTAATTGCTCGCGCATGCGCCAAACTATAAACCCTAAAGCCAGCAGGTGGCCTGGTGGCGAGTGCTAGTAATTAGTTTATTAGTTATATTCGATAAATCTCTGTTTATTGGCTGGGGGTACAGTTTGAGCGCTAGTTAACACTGTTGGGTGGGGTAACCTACTTCTAATATTTATACAACCTCAGAATCTTAGGGGGTGGGGAATATTGCCCCCCCTGGCTCTTCCCTGCAGGTGCCCCTGCTCTTATTTAATAATTAGAAATTACAGTTTTCTTTTCATATTGTTTTATGTATGTATTGTGCGGAATAGTGTGTATTACAGGAGTGGAATGTTAATTTTGTTGCTTTCAAACGGTGTATTAATGTTGAAACATGTTTCACCACGCAATAATGATGGAGGGGTGCGGTTGATGAAGGAAAGTATATTTAAGAGCGAGCATCATCGCAGTCTCAACTCATCTCGCGGCTCGCGCCATGTATGGAAGTTAAAGGGAAAAGAAAAGACTTACGATATGCCATAAATGTGTGCAGTGCATTCGTATTTGAATGATTACTTGAAATTTGCCGCGGTGACAATGGGGGTCAAAGCGACAAAGCTTCTTGTTAATCACTACAGTATTTCCTTACTAAGACAATAAAGATTTGTGCACAATGCTTGACTGTGAAGCCATTATAAAATGGTCAAAAACGCAGTTTTTTAATCCAAATATTATTTAATATTTCACCGATTTTCTGTATTAGGAACTTCTATTAACACTGTATCTCTATTTATGTTTAGTCAGAAATGATCCATGTGCAATAGTGTTAGTGTAAATTTATGATTTCGAACCGACTATTACAGTGGTTGTATCTGAATAGTCTCGAGGATCCTTGCAAGGATCCTTGAGTTATAGGCTTGATCAGTGGTGGCTCGCGAGTTTGAACACTGGGGGTGATGCTCGGGTGATACAGGATGAAGGAGGGGAAAGATTTATGTGGAAGCAAGAGCTGTCACTTGCATTGGATATGTATTAATGTTTCCGTGAAATATTTCATAACTAAACATTTACCGAAACTAATTAATTTTTTAAAACTTACTAGCAAAACGGTCATTCGTCAAAACATAGAATTAAAATTAATATTTTCAAGAGAGTGTCATGGTTAGAGTTAAAAAATAACTCCTTTGTTTGGTTTATTATTTATATAACTTATAATGATACTTATTTGGTTTAGTATTTGTGGGCTGTAATAAGCAACGGAAACACATTACTGGTGACATAATTTAATTAGTTGTAAAAAATAAGCCAAACAAATTGTTTATAATTATAAAATTACATAAATAATAAAGAGAAACAACAAAGTATCATAAACGTATAATTATGCAGTAAATAAACACATAATTAAACTAATCAGAAAAGTAGAGTCTGTGATTATTTTCTTAGAATAAAATATATTATAAATTAAATGCAAACGATATAAATATGCTAATTATAATTTAGAGGACCATAATATTTTAAAATACAATTTTATTTTTGAATGGGAAGTACATTTAATTAGTTTATATCCGAATAAAATAATAATAATAATAATAATTATTATTATTAGCACCGCGTCTTACTACCCGTTCGGGTTATACGCACTTACGCTAATATGTAATGGTAGGGTGAATGTGAGATGAAATGGAGGACCTACAGTTTAACGTGGAATCCGAACCACGGTGGAGGATGGGCATTCCATACATTCACAAGTTGCGATTAATACACGTCTTGTCAAAGATGAAGGAAGGGTTTGGCAATCAGATAAATTTGTGCTGGGACCGAGGACTGAATAAAATTGTTTGAACATCGAATTACAAGTAGTTTTCCACAGATTTAGGCCTATCAGTAAAAAGAGATGCCCGTAGTTTTTAATATAAATTTCACCAATGGAACTTATTCTAGAAATATTAATTATTGTTAACACATTAACAACCTTAACGTTTTAGCATTAATTTTTGCGCTCATTAGATAAACAGTTAAACACGCAAGAATACAGAATTGAATTAAAACAAAATTAATATTAGTTACACAAATCAGTTCCAAGCTACGACTATGTATGTCGAGGGGTTCTGCAACGCTTGCAACTCCAATCCTACGTCACCACTCAGGCATTTCCCCTCCTCTGCTTCAACACTTCTCCACTACCCAAGGAGGATCTGCAACGCTTGCAACTTCAATTCTACGTCATTGCTCAGGCATTTCCCCTCCTCTGCTTCTCACTTCCCCACTAGCCAAGGAGGATCTGCAACGCTTGCAACTCCAATCCTACGTCACCACTCAGGCATTTCCCCTCCTCTGCTTGAACACTTCTCCACTAGCCAAGGGGGGATCTGCAACTCTTGCAACTCCAATCCTACGTCACTGCTCAGGCATTTTCCCTTCTCTGCTTCAACACTTCTCCACTAGCCAAGGGGGATCTGCAACGCTTGCAACTCCAATCCTACGTCACCACTCAGGCATTTCCCCTCCTCCCCCTCTTCTGCTTCTACATTTCTCCACTAGCCAAGGGGTTTGGAGAAGAGCTTCCCAAAGTGGCTCGTCTGCGAGGTCGTTCATGAAACCCGTTACACAACTTTATACATTTTTTTAGATCTTATAAAATTTTATGTAAAAGGATAAATCGCTGGTATATACTAAACGCAATGGGGATGCCTTCTCATATTAAAGACCAGTGAGAAAGTGAGCGTAAAAAGTGGGTGTGTGGCCACGCCCCTTTTGCCCACATCATTTGGAAATTCACCTTTATATAAGTTTTATCGTCGTCCAGCACAAAGAACTTTCAGAAATAAGCACTAAAATATTTGATGCCTTTTCTAACAACTTATATATCTATTTGTGCTAGCAAATTTGTCTGCTCTTTGTGATACGAAAAAATATGAAATGAAATCGTCTTAGTGGGGAGTGAGACTTGAGGAAATGATCTCTAAAATTACTACAGATTTCACTGATATTTTAGTCACACACAAGCAGTTCTATTCCTCACATAAATTATCAGGAGTAAAAATGTACAAACACAATACATTTATTTAAATAAATGGTGTGGAGCTCCGCATGAACTTTCTCGCTCTATTGTTTAAAAATAAAGATATTTTATCATTATTATTATATTTAGCACCGCGTCTTACTACCCGTTCGGGTTATACGCTTTAAGTACTAATTACGCTAATGGATTAGGAATTGGAAAGGTTGAATTAGAGGAAGTGAACCCGCATTTGAGTGGAGGGAGAGTGTAAAACCATTTAGGAAAAACCACCCCAGTTCACCCGACCGAGATTCGAACCTCAACCTCCCCGTCCTCGGCGGTCGAGCTCAACACCACAAGCGTGTTAGCCAACTACGCCACCGAGGCGGGTACGATATTTTATCAAAATTCGTAATATATGTGAAAAGAAATAATATACACTAGCAAACCCAAGCATAAATTGCCATATACTTATGTAAAACCTTTTTTTGAGTCCCGGTTTTAAATCTTATAGTTTTATTTTTAAAGAATTAATGTTCTCATTTGTATGTTTGGACCGATAAAAAATATCAATATTGGGTCCACAAGGGTCAACACTTCGTATTAAAATATCGACTTCCGGTTAAAATTTTCGACATTTTAATAGGTGTTGCACATCTTCAGGTCATCGCATTGATGTTAAATTCCTCATTTATAAGTTTTGACCAGTAAAAATTGTAAATATTGACTATTGAGTCTAAAATGGATATAGATCATTGTTGTACAAACATTTCCCCTAAGAGGTTTAAGGGAAAACAATATAAACTTTTATAGACTTACTTATATTTAATTACTCTATGGCTTTGAAGAATTATTGCGTTAAAACTTCAGTAGTATCTCTTTACAACTAAAGCTCACAAAATTATATAAATATATTTGCCAATATCTCAGAAACTGTTGGTTTTATAAAAAAATATATTTCATATAAAAGTCTTTAATTTTTAATAGTACTAGAATTTTGCAATGATAAGCTATTTAATATCTCAAATAGTTGTGAAGATACGGAAATTTCCGCTTCTGTAGAGTACCCTAAAAATTATTTTCATGGGAAAAAGAAAATAGCCAGTTTATTTATAATCTTAAAAAACGCTTAGATACGAATTTTAATCTAAATTGTTATAGCGTATTTTGAGAAAACAGATATTTTTTTCTTTTCACCCTTTATTAAACTACTCTTAATTTTAAGTTTAAACAGAAACACAAGCAGACGGCATTTCAAAAATACCACTTTTTAGAGTTCGGGAAGTCATGAGACGTCGACATCCATCAACAATTGAGGTTAGATTTTTTTTACTATAGCAACCTTTAATTTTCGAAAAGTTAAAAAATATATATTTTCGTATAGTTTGAAAGTTATTGGTTTATAAAAAATATGTTTCGAATAAAATATTTGTATTATAAATAGATATACATATTTGCAATGATAAGTAATTTCATATCTCAAATAGTTTCGGAGATTTGATAAAAAAAAATAGAATTTACGCATCAGATCTGAGCCCTTAAAGTCATTTTGCTAAAATATTGAGGGTAGCTATTTTGTTTGTAATATTTATAAATGTATAGAAATGAAATTTAAACAAAATTGTTAGAGCCGATTTTGAGAAAATTGACTTTTTCTCTTTTTGCGGTTCAATAAACTACCCTTAATTTTAGGGTTAGCTATCCAATTCCAAAAATCCTTCGGGGCAACTCTATGAAAACCCTATATACCAAGTTATAGCCTGATCTGTAAAGTAGTTTAGGCTTTAGTTGGAGGTACAGACAGACAGACAGACCAGGCCTTGTCTGCATACAAAGTAATTTCCGTTTCCTTATGAGTTTTTAATTATATACGCGCATTCCATATTCAGGATTACGTATTATTGTTTATAATAATCTGGCCAGTACAATTCGTTGAAATAAAACCTTTAAAACAAATTCCATAAATACTATAAATATTTTCGTAAGGTTAACATTTTGTTTAAGATTTTTAGTTAAAATAACGTTAATCTATTCAAGTTTTCAATGAATCAATCAAGTGGCCGCTGTTTGTTGGCGAAGATTGTGTCAACTACTGTGGATAGTGTCATGCGGTCAGTGTAACGAACTCTCTGGTCGTTAAACTCAGTTTTCTAGACTAGAACTGCTACTTTCTCATTCAAGTATCTCCTCGTTTGTCCTAACGAAGCCGTTACAGACCTATTGCTGCACAGAAAGCCTGGAAGCGCTGGGTATTGATCCCAGGACCTCTGAATGTGTAGCCAGGAATTCTAAACACTATAACACAGAGTCGGTCAAGTTTTACTTAAGTCTCTAATAAAGTCAAAACCTGTAACAGAGTGCTACATATTTACGGATCAAGACTCTGTGGACAGAGAAATATGTTTAAACCTCGTCTACATATTCCGTAAGCTTAGTATCCTAAAGTCCTAAGTCCGTACGTATGCATTCTAATTTTGTGCACTCTCTTCGGGTTCCTAATCATGCGATCTCATGTTAACTAATGGGGAAGTATAATAATTGGTCAAATCAAATTCGTCGAAATAAAACAATTTCGGCAAGTTTTATAAATATAATCAATGTTTCTCTAATTCGATTCTAAATTTAATGTTGTCAGTTAAAATAAAGATATCCGTGTCATGTTAACATTAAAAAAAAAATGGATTGACATTAAAGTTACATAAATGATAATATTAAATACGTTTAGAAAATGGGGATAGTTTCAATTCTAAAAGCAAATGGAAGATCATTTGTTTGTCTACCCATGATTGACTCTCCGTAACGACAGTCCTTAAGAAGGTTAAAGTTTATCAAACTTCTACAGAGTGCTAAGGACTAAGAACTTACGGATTGAAACTTTGCGGATAGAGCAATAGGTTAATGCAGAGTCGATATCTTTTTACTAACTACATCGGTATCTTAGGAGATGGAGTATGTAGCCTATTTCATCAGTTTCTTTAATAAAAAAAACCAGGACATGTTCTATAATGTAAATATTTCATAAAAAAATATTGTTGATTGTATTGTTTTATAAAATATATTTGATGGATCGTCGAAATTAAATCTTTTATCTTTTATCAAATAACTTTACTAAAATATGACAATATCATACCACACTAGTTTTTATTGTGAATGTTTGTAAAATACAGTTTAATAGAGCCTATATAGTAATAGAGTGTATTTTGTTTTAATTATTTTAAAATCAAACTGAAGGGTCGTAGACCTACATTATTTACTTTAAAATAGTTTCAGTAGGTATTGAAATCATACAATGGAAATAATTTTGAAATGGCAATATTTTCAACACGTAAATAATTTATTTAAGAACACACGTTTAAAACCGGCTCTCGTTGAATTATTATTATTATTATTATTATTATTAGCACCGCGTCTTACTACCCGTCCGGGTTATACGCACTTACGCTAATGTGTAATGGTAAGATGATTGTGAGATAAAATGGAGGACCTACAGTATAACGTGGAATCCGAACCACGGTGGCGGCCTGGCATTCCCCACATTCACAAGATGTCTTGTCAGAGGTGAAGGAAGAATTTAGAACTCAGATAAATCTGTGCCGGGACCGAGGATTGAACCCCGGCCGCCAGCACAGAAGTCTGACACCTTAACCCTAGACCACCAGGTCACCTGGCTCTCGTTGAAGTTCCCTTTATAACGCATTAATAAAGAGTATTTGTTTAGCAAGATTGATAAGTATTAAGTTCTATTATTCTTGAAAGATTCTTGTTAAAATATTAGTTTGATACTTAATCAAAATTAGTGATAGAATTGGAGTCAAACAAATATTTCTTTTTGTGAACACAGCTTCACAACATGAAGTTAGCTCATTACTTAATATCTCTACTCAAACTAGTACTCTCCATTAGTCCAAGGCTCTAAATAAAATCTCTGGTTTAATTTTAAAGCTCATTCAAATAAAAAGCTTCCCTCTGAAAGTTTTAGCTCGGAACATGTTTCACTAAAAGAGTTTTTTAAGGTCAGGCCTGCTTGGCTTGGTTCCCGTTATTTCTGCAAGCTCCCCTCCCGAACACCAATATTCAGTGTCACAAATACACGTTTGCAAGGGATTCCCAAGAGACACCCACCCACACACCGTCGCTTTGAATAATGCACTCGTATTCTACTTGGAATATAATGCGATGCATCGTCCCTCAAGAGGCGGTATACTATGCCGGAATTTCACGGTGTTTTCCACGATTCAGGGCGGTTCGCAGGCATAGATGTATAAAAGAACCTACAGTGTATGTACAGTACAATTTTCATAGGAATAACTTTTTCGGACTACTAGGAAAGCTACTTGATCTACTGTCACCTATTCATAAGTCAAGCCATGTGATTTGTAGTTGTCACATTTGATAGATAATGTGAATATCTATAAAATAACACCAACCATATTGTAAAATTATCTAAATCTATAAAGTAAAATAAATTTTATATTTTCCAAAAGCTTCTTCCTACCAAAATTCTACTACTGTGTATAAAAATGGAGGAAAATTATAATAATAATTGTATTGCTAACTATAAAATTAATATCTTAATAGTCTCATTTATTGATCATTAGTTTTTGGTCATTATTATAAGAAATATGTTGATTTTGGTATGAGGGAGGTTTAGATATAAGAAAATATAAACATTGTCTTGAGAGTCTTAGGGTGTGGCTACGGAAGTAAAAACGTGATTATTATAACCGATAAGAGCGAATTGTTTTGTAAAGTCAATTTTCAAAGAAATTATTTCAAATAAAAACCATGTATGTTAATAGAGGAAGATGAATTAAATTGCTATATTACGTGAACACGTTTTTATTCACCAAATGTAAGTGCTTCCGCGAACAATCTACAAATTTTGTGCCCCAAGGAAAAAAAAAATTGCTTTGAATACATAATTGGTTGGTACTAGAGGACTTTCGTGATAATTATAGATACTGTACATTCAGCGTTAGCTTTCTGAGCACATACAAGATGGCATGTACAGGCTGGCCCAATTAAAGCGAACCATTTTCAAAATGAAATAAGAAATCATAAAATGGAAAAAATCTTAATTGAAACAGTTCATCGGTTTCTTAAGACCTTCAGAAACAAAAATTATCAATTAAATAGGTTTGAAAATAATGTTACCCCCAAATGTGTTTGTTATTCGCAGTGCACTGCTGCAATCAATGGCGAAAGATTTATGGACTTATTTTATTAGGAATAACAGTATATGGTATTGGTAGCTACTTAAGTTATTAAAACAATAATGTAATATATTCATACATCTGCAGAGGTAACTTTTGATAGGTATTATCAATACAGTAGCCTCATGGCTTCTTTGGTGCTGACTGACAGCTTTGAAAAGTTACCAGACCAAATGATGTATCCCTACGCTGAACCATATGATCTGCAAAAACATGTGTCTATCAGCTGTCACTTATGACAGTCAAAATTTAGGTATATACCTAAATGTCGACTGTTAGAAGTCAGCTGTGAGCTGTCAATCAGCACCAAAGAAGCCACGGGGCTACTGTACTTAAAAAATAACACTAATAATACTGTAAAATGTTATCAATGTCAACAGCAAGGTAATATGTTTGAATTTTATAAACTGTTCTTCCAACCAAAATATGGGTATACGTGATCTAGAGAAGTTGATTTGTTAAAATGGCCTCAACCTCTTGGTGAATTCTGGCCTTTAAATCTTGAATATCGTGGAGTCGTCGAGAAAACACCTTCGCTTTAAAGAATAACTCAGGGGCTACTAAATCCGGTGACAGCAGAGGCCATTGAACGTCACCAAACCGGGAAATGACGCGCCCTAAGAAGAACCTGCGCTGTTTTCCCATGTTGTGACGAGCCGTGCTATGTTATGGAAACATAAGCCTGCGCTACACATGCGACATTCGGCGAATCCCGATCAACAAATGTTTGCCATTCGTCAAATACCTCGTAGTGTGGATGAGTGAGTTATGACGACTGTTTGGTATTATACGAACATTTGTCATCACTCGCTAAACCCCAAACATTCCCTGTCAGTTGTCGGTAATCTATCACACATAAAAGAGCACGAACTATTTTCCTTAACTCGAACTACTATACTACCCCTTCCACACATCCGTGTATAAGTTTGTCAGTAGTGTCTTGTGGAAATGGAGTGGCACAATGACTACTTGTTCCTTCGATTTTTGGACCTCTATTAAAACGAACCTACTATTTGAAATCCAGTCGATGATTTACATAAAAATAGGAATGAGATTTATGATTGCTGGAAGCGTATTCAATAACAATTTATAATATATTGTTCTATTAAAGACGTTAAGAAGAAAAAAGATAATTTAATAACAACGTTCATAACATGTCTTAATAAAGTTAAATAAAGTAAATGAAGTGACTTGGTTGCAGATGATGTTTACAATCCAAACTGGTTTACATTCGAGAATATGGTCAAGTTTTTAAATGCCGTTGCAACAATTTGTGGGTCACAACTATATTTATTGTTCGTCTCATCCTCCATGTTTGTTTGGCACGAATGTTCACCGTTCCCGACAGCAACTTCTTTATTCTACAGTGAAACTAAGGTTCGGCAAATAGATGCATATGTGTAGAGGTGTGATCGTGATTCGATGAACTGTTTGGCAAGTAGTATGCGAAGAGGTGAATATTTGCCATTCGGCGAATGCCGCTTGTGTAGCTTCGGCTTTTCGCAGTCCACATCATTTTCCGGTTGGGGACTTTCCATAGGTAGGGATGTGGTATCGAAAGAAAAGTATCGATACTGTAATCATTAAAAGTACCGGAATAAAATATCGATACTGTACTAGTAATGCTAATGCTAGTAGGCTAATGGGGAAAACACATTTAGGAAAAAAGCACATGTTAGTACCCTTGGTCAGTTTATGAACCCCAACATCCCCGCCCCCGTCAAACAATACGGATAAACTCTCTGGTTCTACTTAGCTTAGTATTTAGTAAAGCTGGTTTAAAGGTATATTCGCTTTAGTTAAAACTTAGTAATGAATTATAAAGAAATAAGTTTTCTCTTAAATAAATAAATACATTAAAATACGCCGGCATTTAAATTAATAAACAACATTATAATATACTGCTATCTTAATTTATTTGGCCTATATTTCTGGAAACTTCTCATGAAATCGTTTTATTACTACCTTGGTATAAGATAAACAAATTTACTAAACGTTACGACATCAAAGAGCTGTGCCGTGGAGAAAAACCTTCGTGGAACCACATCGAGATGTTAATATTTATATTTATCATAAAAGGGGAAATCCTCCTTTGACCCTCCAGTATTTAAAGAAGAGGGGAATGTTTTTTTGTTAATTTAAATAGGGAAGCTAGTAAATTCCAAGAAATAATTTGGCAAAATGAGAGATGATTCGCTTAGTAATAATAACAACAACCTACACCGGTGGACACGCAGACAAAGACATCAGTCTCCTCTTGTTTGATTTGCCTATGAAGAGGAGTTACGGGTTCGATTAGCGGCCTGATATGCTGAGTTTCCCACTCCTACCTAAATTACTATTCCCTCTCTCCCCATGCAAATGTGGTTACATTCACTCTACATTCCACCTTTCTCATTCCAAATCCATTAGTATAGACCTAATCATGTTGCTGTCCCGGACGGGTAGTAAGACACAGCACTAACTTGGTAATTTGTACTTACGTTACAAAACATAGACTTCCTCATTTTGGCCGTGGTCAGGAGCGTTAATACTTTGTCCCTTGTTTTCACTACCGGCTTTCTAGGCCTGTCGTAGCTTCAGATGCCCTATAATCTCTCTTAAGATGAGGGCAAGCACAACATCCAGTCCCCAGCTGTTAGCTTATCACTCACTTTATGCCCTCTTTGTATAATATAATATCAATAATTTTAATTATTTTCAAGATATTTAAAGAAAACTTTTTCTACCAATTTAAATTTACTTCACTCCACTTACAAACTAACTTAACCTTATAGCAATGCCCATCATACCTGTGCATTTAAACTATTACCGTGGAAATGGCAGTCCCAATCTCACCAATGATACATTTTACGGCCTCGCCAACAATCAAATCCGGGACCCTTAGCTTAGTAGGCAGACGTGCTACTAGCTGGGCTAAGTTGTCGGGAATAATAATAAAAACAATTTATTGATTTTATATTGTACTGTACGGAAGCAAAAATCAACCCAGTTATAATAAAAACTCACACGGAAATTAAAATTCGACATAGCGTCGTATTTAAAACTAGCTACATGCTGCTTGTATCAAAACTTGTGTCGCCTGGTGTAGGTAGAGTGACCGCCACCAGTTTTAAGCCGGACCAACAATAAGCCCCGTATTAATGCTAGAGAATTTGTGCATGGTTTACAAGGAATCCATTCAAGCCAACACACAAACACGATAGAACACAAACTGTAACAATACTCATTTAACATCCATGTTATTTCACTGGGTCTTTTCCCGCTCAAGCTGAAAGATAATTTAGCCATCCTAAAAAAACAACTGGATCCATACCCGGCTCGCTGGCCTTGTTAACTAACGCGCTAGTTTCATGTTGAGCTAGACTGTCGAGGACGGGGATATCAAGGTTAGAATCTCGGTATACTGGGGGTGTCCTAAATGGTATTCCACTCTCCCTCCACACAAATGCGGGTTCACTTCCTCTAAATTCAACATTCCCAATTCCGAACCCATTAGCGTAATTAGTACTTAAGCGTATAACCCGAACGGGTTAGTAAGACGCGGTGCTAATAAAAATGGATACATATTCTCATTGTAATCTAGTTATTTAAAAATATCCGTGTACTTCAATACTTAGCTGCAGTGGTCTAAGATTCACATTGCACAAGTTGGGGTTCGTGTCCCGACCGGTTACATTCATGTCGGGATCACAATCAACTCACGGTAACTTATTTTCTGTCACTGCGTCTTACAACCTGTTTAGGTTATACTCATGTATTAAAATTACTCTGATGGGGTAGGGTTGAGGAAGGAAGCATTTTAGAGGTGATCTACCCGTATTTGCATGAAAGGGGAGTGGCAAAACTTTTAAGAAAGATCACCTTCAGTAGACACGACTGGGATTTGAGCCCCGATCTCATAAACGGGCTGGTATAACACGAGAGCAATATCTTAGAGATAGGTCATTAGGTTAACTTAAGATTCACGTAACGTAACGCGAAGGTTCTCACCGTGTTTTCAAATGAAGACCATCACACACTTAACTCAAGGGTCAAGAAGAGAAATTTCACGTTACGTTAAGTAAAGTGTACTACGTGTTCCTGTTTACCAATCATGTTTAAAAAAAATCAACACGGCTATTTAGTAGTTTAGTTTTTTTTTATGATGCGCAGACGCCTTCTTCGGTGCAGTTTGTTAGTACACGTCTCGCGAACACCTACAATTACATTTTATTTGGTAGCCCCAGTAAGCTTCTATTGCAAGTACTTGAAGCCTAATCAATTTTAACTGTTTTGAGTAACATTTTATTGAACAATTTGTTTTAAAGCAGTTCAAATGAATTGGCTGTGTTTTGTTCGAGTTGTTACGTTACGTTGCGTGAATCCTGACCACACACTTTGTTTCTTTACGTTACGTGAATCTTGATTACAAACCATGTTTATTTACGTCACGTGAATCCTGATCACACACTTTGTTTCTTTACGTTACGTGAATCTTGATTACAAACTTTGTTTCTTTAGGTTGCGTGAATATTGATTACAAACTATTTTTCTTTACGTCGCGTGAGTCTTGATCCCACACTTTGTTTCTTTACGTTACGTGAATCTTGATTACAAACTTTGTTTCTTTACGTTGCGTGAATATTGATTACAAACTATGTTTATTTACGTTGCGTGAATCCTGAACCCACACTTTGTTTCTTTACGTTGTGTGAATCCTGATCCCACACTTTGTTTCTTTACGTTACGTGAATCCTGATCCCACACTTTGTTTCTTTACGTTACGTGAATCCTGATCCCACACTTTGTTTCTTTACGTTGTGTGAATCCTGATCCCACACTTTGTTTCTTTACGTTACGTGAATCTTGATTACAAACTTTGTTTCTTTACGTTGCGTGAATATTGATTACAAACTATGTTTCTTTACGTTGCGTGAATCCTGATCCCACACTTTGTTTCTTTACGTTGTGTGAATCCTGATCCCACACAATGTTTCTTTACGTTACGTGAATCCTGATTCCACACTTTGTTTCTTTACGTTGTGTGAATCCTGATCCCACACTTTGTTTCTTTACGTTACGTGAGTCCTGATCCCACACTATGTTTCTTTACTTTGTGTGAATCCTGATCCCACACAATGTTTCTTTACGTTGTGTGAATCCTGATCCCACACAATGTTTCTTTACGTTACGTAAATCCCACACTATGTTTCTTTACGTTGTGTGATTCCTGATCCCACACAATGTTTCTTTACGTTACGTGAATCCTGATCCCACACTTTGTTTCTTTACGTTGTGTGAATCCTGATCCCACACATTTGTTTCTTTACGTTACGTGAATCCTGATCCCACACTATGTTTTTTTACGTTGTGTGAATCCTGATCCCACACTTTGTTTCTTTACGTTACGTGAATCCTGATCCCACACGTTGTTTCTTTACGTTACGTGAATCCTGATCCCACACAATGTTTCTTTACGTTGTGTGAATCCTGATCCCACACTATGTTTCTTTACGTTGTGTGAATCCTGATCCCACACAATGTTTCTTTACGTTACGTGAATCCTGATCCCACACTTTGTTTCTTTACGTTGCGTGAATCCTGATCCCACACTTTGTTTCTTTACGTTACGTGAATCCTGATCCCACACTATGTTTCTTTACGTTGTGTGAATCCTGATCCCACACTTTGTTTCTTTACGTTACGTGAATCCTGATCCCACACTTTGTTTCTTTACGTTACGTGAATCTTGATCACACACTTTGTTTCTTTACGTTGCGTGAATATTGATTACAAACTATGTTTCTTTACGTTGCGTGAATCCTGATCCCACACTTTGTTTCTTTACGTTGTGTGAATCCTGATCCCACACTATGTTTCTTTACGTTACGTGAATCCTGATTCCACACTTTGTTTCTTTACGTTGTGTGAATCCTGATCCCACACTTTGTTTCTTTACGTTACGTGAGTCCTGATCCCACACTATGTTTCTTTACGTTATGTGAATCCTGATCCCACACAATGTTTCTTTACGTTGTGTGAATCCTGATCCCACACTTTGTTTCTTTACGTTACGTGAATCCTGATCCCACACTTTGTTTCTTTACGTTACGTGAATCTTGATTACAAACTTTGTTTCTTTACGTTGCGTGAATATTGATTACAAACTATGTTTCTTTACGTTGCGTGAATCCTGATCCCACACTTTGTTTCTTTACGTTGTGTGAATCCTGATCCCACACTATGTTTCTTTACTTTGTGTGAATCCTGATCCCACACAATGTTTCTTTACTTTGCGTGAAAGTTAAATTGTTCGTGATCGTGCAAATGTGATCCACATGTGAGTTTCAACTATGGAATCACCATCCTCTCTAAACGCCAATGAGTGTGCACTTTCTTTAATCTACATTCAACACCTCTTACCCGTAAATCAACTAAAGTATTAAAAGTACTAATAAGTAAAAACAGTAAAAACATAATTTAAATTAGTTGAAAAATGACACTTGCACATGGGAATCGAATACAGGACCTTTGGCTTAGCAAACCAATGCTCTATCACTGAGTTATCCAAGATTAGTTCCATGATCAAGGTCATTCTTTACCCATAGCTTAAGGCTGACTCTGAGATGGACGTGTAGAATCGTCAGCTACATATGAGCGACCGATAGTATCGCGAGTTATCAGACACCATAGCTCTCTGAAACCCTGGATGTCTGTTATGCTGTCAAGTATACAATACAAGACGGTAGTTCTAAAAGTGAATATCGACACAGGTTGCACGTCAATCACAAACTCAGACTTTAACGATGAGTGAAGAATGACCCTGCGGAACGAATCATGTATAGCTTAGCAGTAGACCATTGGCGCGCTAAGCCAAAGTTCCTCGGTTAGACTCCCGCGTCCAGGTGTTATTTTTCAACTAATTTAAATTAATTTGACTGTGGTAATCTCTGTATGGATATTCCAGTGGTTACAATTATTCATAATTTGTGTGTTGAAATTCATGAAAAAAAAAAAGAAGTTTAAACAAATTACAATTGTAAACGGTGGTCGAGTTCGGGACATTTGACGTAGTACGCCAATATTTCTACCACTGAGCTGTTTAGGAATTTCTCTTACCCAAGGTCGTTAATGAGTTGATGCTAACTAGTTAATATTATTATTATTAGCACCGCGTCTTACTACCCGTTCGGGTTATATGCACTTACGCTAATGTGTAATGGTAGGGTGATTGTGAGATGAAATGAAGGACCTACAGTTTAACGTGGAATCCGAACCACGGTGGCGGCCTGGCATTCCACACATTCACAAGTTGTGATTAATACACGTCTTGTCAGAGGTGAAGGAAGGGTTAGTCAATCAGATAAACCTTTGCCGGGACCGAGGATTGAACCCCGGCCGCCAGCATAGAAGTCTGACACCTAACCCCTAGACCACCAGGTCACCAACTAGTTAATAATTAACTGGACACAATAGGAGCTTGAGTAGCTCAGTGATAAACGTATCGATAGGCCGATATGTTCCTCATGTCCAGGTGTTATATTTAAACATTTATTATTTTACAAGCTGTACTTTCTTGTTTGTCCGAGATACAGAGTTTGTAGTGAATCCAAGTACTACTAACAGTTCAGACGTTTTGTCATTTTTGTGCAAACACACAATTCGATACTTTTTTTTTAAGATACATTAAATAGTTTTTATGACAGTGGCAACCCTGTCATAATGAAGTATTTACTTTTACCTAGTAACGTAAATTATATATAGATTGTAGCTTCGCTAAAAAAAGTTTAAGCTTTCATATGATAATCCTCAGAGCAGGTTATTTTATTAGAAAATAAACAAATTAAAATCGGTTAGTTGAATAATTTCTTTTGAAATAAATTGAATTTTTCTAAAATTGCGGTTTCCCTTTTGATACCTAGAGATTATTGGCTTGGAGGAATATACAAATATAAACCTTGGATTTTCTAACGCGTGCGTGTGCACAAAGTTTGATGTAATTTTCGAATAAGTTTAAAATTGATCTAATTTGTCAATTACTTCTAAATTTAATTAAGACACACCCTCGTCGATGGGCACGCGGACTAAAGCATCAAAAAGGTCTAAGATAACTTGCTGTTGACGGTGATCGTGGCTTCGTAATTCCGGC
The DNA here is from genome assembly GCA_902151445.1 of Timema monikensis. Lineage (NCBI taxonomy): Eukaryota > Metazoa > Arthropoda > Insecta > Phasmatodea > Timematidae > Timema > Timema monikensis. Next base: position 133,011 of record CABFVZ010000519.1, read on the forward strand.
CGGGTTTACTGAATTTTGTCAAAATGATTTTTAACTCTTCCTAAACACAAGTTCTAGCACATTTCCTCTAAATTACACCCCCTTCATTCTTAGCCCATTACCAAAGCCAGATTTAGAACTGTGGAGGCCCTGGAGGGGTAAAAAATTGGAGGCCCCATCATCAAACAAACGTTTTTCTTTTCATAGTTTAGATATTATAATGTTTCTTTACGATATTAATTATTAAAAAGCTCAATACTAATTTTTTTCATTTTGCATTTATTTGAGGTATTTAATGTGGACCCCTTTCTGAATCGACTTTTTTTTTTACATAACTACATACCTAAATTTTGACTGTCAAAAGTGACAGCTTCTAAACACATCTTTTTGCAGATCATATGGTTCAGCGTAGGGATACGTAATTTGGTCTGGTAACTTTTTAAAGCTGTCAGCTATCAGCTGTCAGTCAGCACCAAAGAAGCCATGGTGCTACTGTACACGTGGTACCCGCAATAAGATGATGATACTGATTATGAAGTTTTGGAGCAGATTGAAGTCCTAACATAACTTGAACCTAACTAACCAAACCCTGGTGATCGTTAGGATCATTTCCTCAAGGGGAAAATAACTCCAAGGGTACCAGCTGAGAATCGAACTTACGACCCCTAAGCTGGTAGCCAGGTGAACTGATCACTACACCATGGGGACCGTTAATTGCCTGATTATATCAGCAACGAGACTTATAAATTAACTTAAATTTAGAACAGACATAAGAGCCAGCCCCGGCTGTTAATTCATCACTGTGAAAGGGGAAACCCACATTTCACCAATGATAGTTATTTCAGCCATGCCAGAAATCGAACCCAAGACCCTTAGCTCAGTATACAGACACGCTACTGACAGAGCTAAGGTGTCGGACCTTAATGTTAAATATATTATTTAAATAAATAAATATTGTCATCACATTATAATTTAATGCAATGGCGCATTTGTATTATATTGGCTCAATTCTGTCCAGATTTGTCGGATTTAAAACTCATCCGCTTACGAATATCTGGTATTACGTAACATACCAACTCACAGTACGATATAGATATTTCAAAATAGCGATTCACATTTTGCATGCTTCAAAATGAAGTGTTTGATATACAGAGTGATTCAAAACTCTCTGTACAAACTTTAATAGGAAATTAGGAACACTTAAAACAATTATTTTCTTATGAATATATCTCCACATACGTTACCCTTAGGTGTTAAAGGAGGCTGTTGAGACATAAATGAATGGCATAAAGTGTGAACCACGTTTTTATTTATAGCAGCTTAAAGCGGTATCTTGGATGTTTACATGTAATGTTCCAGTTTCACACAATTATTGCCAGTGCAAAAGCGCAAATGTTAAGTTAGGAACCGTTTACAGTAAAATCTTAAAGCAGTTTTTCCTTTTCCATTTGCAGTATCATAGGCTAGATGCACGTCAGCCATCTCAGAATCCGTGAACCGCTTCGTATTACACGTACAAAGTCCGTATTACGAATGACTACGGCGGATAACAGCTATTTGACGTGCGACCCAACAGCGTCCTCTGTTGCCAAAGGGTCACGTCTGAGGAAATAGATTTGTTTTAGTGTTCCCTATCGCCCATCAAAGTGTGTACTGAGAATTTAGAATCACACTGTATGTATAAAAAACATTCCACAACCGATGCGGGACACTTAGGAGCACCGCGCACTGAGCGACCAGGTCACGTGACCAGCCTCGCGACCGGCTGCTGTGACCTTTTAGACACCGGCGACTTGCTCCGCGACCAAGGAAGTGACGAGCCATTTAATTTCTGATTTATAATTGATTTGTATAGTTAGCCAACTAAACAGATCAATTAATAGGCCATAGCGGCTGGTCACGACCTGGTCACCCAGTGCGTGGTGGCCCTTAAAGGCAATGAAACATGCTATTTTGTGCTGGTATTCTATATATACACACCTTGGCCCGTAGTAGCTTCAAAGAATACGACAGGTATTTAGAAACTATAGTTAATACTACTTAATTAAATAAACAACTCACCATTTAGTAACATCACGACAAATACATACATGTATGCTTGCACATGCTAAACTCCGATTAAATTGGTATGTTAGTTAACTAATTCCCTCATCAAAAGCATCGCCTTAATTAATGGATGATTACCTTATTGAATTGCCAACTAAACACACACCTATTGCGCTTGTTATACACCTCGACCACCAATTTTAATAAATCTCACTAAGGCCATTATAAAAATAAATGTGTGTATGTTAACACTCAGTCAGACTAATCGCAGTTTTACACTGAATCAGGAAGGTAGAATTTATATGACATGTATTTGGGTTGAGGGAGAAAGAGAAAACAATTAATAAAAAGCACTATCAGTGTACTCGACCAGAATTCACACCCCGATATCCTTGATCTTCCACAAACCATTGCAATAAAAAAAGTGTGTTGACATTATTTTCTAATATGTTCAAGATTAACTAAAAACAAAACGAAATATATAGAACAATGCTTTGTTTTAAACCAATCTAATATAATATATACATGTACACTAAAGAAGATACTATTATTGCGTTGAGTGCACTGTGTTAAATGAATTGTTTGGCTAGGTTTTAAATATTCCATTTCTTTACAAGAAAAATGATTATGTAAAAATTAGTGAACCATAGATGTATTAGTTTGGTTTTCCTTGGACACACAAGTAATTATATCTTTGATGATATCGTGTTAGATTAGAGAGTCAAAAGTACCACAATTTATATTAGGTTAGTTCAATCTTTTAAATTTTATTTGAGTAAAGAAAATTTGTCAATTCGAATTTAGTTATTAATAAAGTCCTAATTTTTTGAAACATAAATATTGTAGGTAGGCCAATAAATTGTTCACTACCCCAATAATAATTATCTTGTTAGATATTTTTTTATTAATAATATTTTTACTATAAAATCAATTAATATATTTCTTAATAACACCTTACCTAAAAAAAATTCTAAGTCAATGTACTGTACAGCTTTCAATTTAGCTTGCTCAGTCATTTTTAAATAAGCTTTTTGATTTAGTCCACGTAGGCTTAATTACCATGCCTATTTTTAGAAGAATATTTAAAAAATATTTTTTTATGTATGTTGTGAAATCAAAACTAGGACTATATTAATAATAATTTCAGTTTCTACATTGCTTACCTCAGTGGTTCCCAAACTGTGAGCCGCGAAATATTTCAATATTTTCAATGAAATGACAGCCCACATAGTTTTAGAATCGGTCCATTGATGTGTTGATGCGATGCTAGGAAGGACATAAGGCTGACACTGTACAAACCACTAACTATTTCACTTTTCAAGAATAATACTAGATGGCGTTCGATATCAGAATTTTAATTGAATCGTTTAATAACTCTGGATTGTTCTAGTATAAATCAGTCTAGAAGGCAGTTGTTTCTCAGCACATGCCGTGAACAGGTGTAGGTCACTCAGTGCATCCATTTGAATATAGTGAATGGATTGTTCTAGTTATTTATCAAACATTATCAAACTTTCTCGGTACTTAATGTTTGTAGATAAATATCTGTCTCCACGGCCTTGATTCATTGAAGATTGAACCAAGTGAATGGTGTTGTGATCAAGTAATCTTTTAAAAGTGGTTGTTATTATCTTCATAAAAACGGACAAATTTCTATTCAACATCAATAAGTCTTGTAGGAGTGAAAATAAGAGGACGCACCACAAAATAGTAGTGGGCGTGTGAGAAGCGGAAATCTAGTAAATACGATTACAGTTATTTGAATTTTGGCTTTACATCGACAGATGTCAAAGATGAAGAGAGACCGCAGAAGTGTGTAGGCTACTGTGTATGAAAGTTTTGGCACCAGAGTACATGCTTCCAAGTAAGCTAAGCCACCATTTAGAAACCAATCATAAAAACATGGTTGGTAAACCTCACGTCTATTTCACCAGAAAGCTAAAAGCATTAAAACAACAAAATGTTACCTTTTTTTCAGCAGGTTTCGATACCAAGCAATGCTTTGCTAGTATCATACAAGATTGCATATAGAGTCGCAAAATGTAAAAAGCCCCATGCTATCGCAAAACTACTAATTCTACCAGCTGCTGTCAATTTGGCTAACATTATGGTTGGGGAGTCTGCGTAGAAACTGCTTTCAGAGGTGCCTTTGTATACCAATAGTATCAGTCGCAGAATCCGGCCATTATGGAGAATTGGAGGCGCATATTTGAAGTAAAGCTCCGAATTCACTGTGGACCCATTGCATCATTCACAGAAAAGCATCTGAGCCTTACACTTAATCTGGTCTTAGAATGTATGGTGAGTGTGGTAAACTTAATAAAATCACGACCAATGAAAGCAAGATTAAAAAAAATTGTGTTAGGACATGGTAGCCGATGGCTCTCTTGCGGCAATGTATTGTCCCGTACGTTTGAATTACGACAGGAAATGAACACTTTTCTTTAAAAGGAAAAACACGAGTATGCCAAACACTTCGCGGAAACAATTTTTATTGGTAAAACTACCATTCTTATGTGATATCTTTCAAAAGGTAAATGTATTGAATCTCTCCCTGCAGGGACGCAACATGCTCATTTTGAAATTGGTTGAGAAGATTTCAGCTATCAGAAAAAAAAAAACAGCCACGAAGAAGAAAAATGATTGAAGCCGGTGGAAAAGATTGTTCCCCTTTGGTAGATCAGTTTGTGATCTCCAATGAAGATGATTTCTCTCGCAACATAAAAATCTGTTTTTAAAGAGCACCTTTCACAGCTGATCAACTGGTTTGAAAAATACTTTCAAGAAAATGATATCGATAATCTCGCATGGATTCAAGACCCATTCAGAACCAAAGATCCATCTGAATTTACTTCTGTAGAAGAAGAAAATCTTATTCAGCTGTCTTGCGATGATACACTGAAGACAAAATTCTACAGCATGGAACTAACTGACTTTTGGATATCAATAAAAAAAACACTGTTAAATGGTAAATCTCAGCGAATATTAATTTCATTTGCTATATGACATTTGTGCGAAGCTAGGTCTTTCAGCGGTCGCTGTGATAAAAAGGCAAGTATCGTTCAAAAGTCAAAGTGGAACAGGAAATTAGGGTGGCTGTGTCCATTTTGATTCCAAGATCTGAGAAGATGTGCAGTGAACAACTGGCTCACCCATCCCACTAATTACGATTTATATATTCAATAATTTGATTGTTCAAAATATGTACCTATTTAATACTTTTTACATAAATTGTTTGTGAATTTGAAATACGTGCAAATTATATGTTTTGACTTTGGGTGCCATAAAAAGTCCTGATACACAAAGGGCACTGTGCATCAAAAAGGTTTGGGAGCCACTAGGTTAACTACTTGTGAATTTCTACTAAATGCATATATACTCAAATATAAAATCGCTTTGTGTAAGAGACTCAAGACGTTTAACGTTGCTAGGATTGTATTAAATAATAAAAATATATATTAATAAGAAATATGTATTGGTTGAAATAAATGTTGAGAATGCTGTGTTGAATTACAAGAAAAAATGAACAATTATTTAATAATATGTTAACACAATGGACTGCTATTGTGTGAACCCAGTCCCCCCTCTTCCACGTTCTTCTGATATTCATAGTTCTACTGTTTTCAAAATATGAGTGTAATACGAGTAGTTTGAACATAAGTATTAAGTCAAGACTTCTACTCAAAAACATGTTTATATTTACGGGCGTTCTTATATTGGTGTTCATAGGCATAACTAAATCTTCTTTTAAATACCTCTTCTATTCAAATTGAGGAATAACTCCAAAAAGATTTACATATATAGTTAACGTATTTTATTGATTTTTTGTTTTGTTTTTGGGATTACTATGAAGGGGTATTTTAATGTAAAGTTATAATTGCTTTACTATTCTATTTTAATGAGAAGGAAGGACGTTTAATGTCAACGATTCAGGAATGACAATGTTTATATAAATATAGTAATATTATCTCACATCAGTTGTGCCATCTATATCAAGATGAAACAACTAATAGTATGTAGTTTTCAAATACACCCGAAACTTTGAACTTTATATTTTAGGGCAAGGACTTTAGGCTGACACTCTGTGAAGTTAGTTTCATAGGCCAAATGACTTTTACTGAACTTAGCAACGTTGACGTTTCATTCGAAATTTATTTGATGCCAAACAATTTTGACCAAATTACTTCAGGCTAGTGGACTTTTGGTGAAATTGATTTTTTTGGTCTGATGGTTTCAGGTCAAGTGACTTTAGACCAACTGATATCGGTCCAAACAATTTCAGGACGAATCACGTTAGTCTAAATGATTTTTTCGTAAAATTATATTTTAGACCAAATTACTTTAGGACAAATGACTTTAGGCCTACTGCTGCATCCCGCGCTACCGACTGAGCTAAAGTGTAGAGCTGAATGCCTCTTAGTGTTGGCTGACAACTATTTTACCCCCATACTCCCTCCTCATTTTATCAACATCCAGCAGTTACAGCCGTCAGGAGTGAATTGTGCTCCCCATTACCCTGTAGCCCGCCCAATCTATCGCGACACTAAAGGGCCCCATAATGAGTACACTAATTAGGCAAGCTTCGAGAGGAAGGTCGTAGGAGCAAATTTAATATGCTCGTATCTTACTACTTGTTGGAGGACGATAAAGCAATTGTTTGTCCCTTACTTCCCAATCTCATCTTGCCTTATTTTCCCTACCTTCCTCGAACTCACAGTTTAATTTGTAACAGATAAGTTTCATTTATTTTTAAAGTGAAAGTAAGGGGGGCGTCGTTTTATTTATTCAGATTAAACTATTCATTTGTATTGAACAATGACGTCCTGAAAAAAAAAGCTTGTTCCTGAGAGTTTAAGATCAATTTAGGCGACCCTGGATCAATTTCTGCTGGAGCCCTTTTACTCCCAACGTGACTAGTATTTTTTTTTTACCACGTCTCACTACCCGTCTGGTTTATGCGCATATATATTAATTACGCTAATGTGGTAGGGATGAGGAAAGCAGCATTTAGAAGAAATGTATCCGCGATACAGGTTTCTTTTTTGTACATTGTTATATGTAGGCCTACTCTTATTCTATTTTGTTTATTTGTTTTGTATACTGCGTTTATATTAATTTGTTTATAATGTATCGTCGATACATTTTTCAATCTATTTCCATACTGTGTCTATACTATTAATCTATTTTGTTTCAATTTGTGTATATATTTAGTATATTATGTACTCTATGTTTACTGTCACTATATTACTACTATTATTACTAATATATTACTATATTATTACTATATTTTCTTTTATTTTTTATCTTTTATAGTGCTTTTATATTTGTGTCTATATTGTGAATATTATGTAATATATATATATATATATATGATTATGTATTCAAATATATTTTGTTTATATTTACTCTTAATGCATTTGTTTCAATTTGTTTCTATAATTTCCTATACTCTTATTATATTATGTTTCAACTTGTTTTTATATTTTTTATACCGATTCTATATTTATTTTCTGTATTTTGTATACTATTTACTGTTTATATATATTGTCTAATTATTTACTACGTATATTCAATCTGTTTATATAATTCATCTATTCTGTTACTATATTTTATTTAAATTTGTTTGTATATTTTGTATATTATGTATGACTTCTATATTTGTTTCTATAATTGGTATATTATGTACTCTTTACATATATTATTTGTTTAATTATTTATTCCGTATATTTTGTTTATATTTTGTGTTATTCTATTTGTTTCTAAATTTGCATACATACACTGTTACTGTATTTTGTCAGTCGACTGTTATAAAAGTGTTAATTTTTAGCGAGCAGACACAACAAATTACGCCAGCTTTTGTAAACTGGCTGTCACCAGCTAAAGAAGGGGAGTGGGGGTGAGGAAGGCAAGGGGGGTGGGGGATTAAAACAGCAATAATTTACACGCTATTCTTTGTTCAATCGCTCAGTGTTCGAGAAGTAGGCTACATTCAATATTAAATTGTGGTCCGTGCATTGATGCGAGTGAAGCTCAATTCTGTCGAGTATGGTTGGGAGGGGGAGAGGGTTAATCCACCCCTCTTAATCGGAAGCTTTGTTGTCTTCATCACCTGGCTGGGCCTACACACCGCGACGTAATGAGTATTTTAATTAATATTTCGCTAAACAAGGATGGGATGTGTAACTGCACAAGAGTGGCTTGAACTTTTGTTTTGAAGGGGTACACTCATACATGCCCCCGTGCTCAACATGCTCGGATTAAGTGCGTTATCACTATCATAATTTTGTTTTATATAGGCGCTTAAAATAAGTGGGGCTATTACCAATTGGGGATAGTATTTATCTCTACGCTAGGATTTGGTTTTAAACTGGGAGTGTAGGGGACGCGAGAAAAGTCCAGTGTTTTTACAGTTTTTATAGCAAAACAAATATTGCTTCAAACACAAGAGTTTAATTTTATTCTCATCGGAATATCAACAGTTCTTGAATTAGATGATAAATTTTTTGAATGCAAGGAAAAAGTTGTTATTAAATTTCAAGACACTTTTGACAGATATTCAAGAAATGTTGAGATCACAATGTGAAGAAAATTAAAATCTTTGTTTCTATTGGAGAATCATTTGATTTTTCTTGGCCAAATAAATGTTTTGTTATAATAACTGAAAAAAACCACTGGTCTTTTATCACGTCCTCTTCAACCCCAACTTATAGCAGCCGGCCGGGCCTCTCAGTGGCGAGTATCCCAAGCCCCAACGATCACGCGGACCTTCGAGGCTTTCATGCATTTGATTAACGTATGAGGGTATTTGATTTAGGTAGGCTATAGTTTTTTTTAATCACACTTGTAATTACACTTGTACATTAAAAAAGGCTAATAGAGTAGGGATGAAGAGTTAGAATTTAGAGTAAGGGAACCCGTATTTACGTGGAGCGAATGTGATAAATTAGTGGAGAAAAACCCCCTTGAGTGGACTCGGTTGGAATTGAAACCTCAACCTCCTTGTCACCAGCAGCTCAGACTAGATGAGATTAACATATGGTCCACTTGCTTAACGATATGTGTTTTTGAAAGTAATTTATTAATTAATCTCTTTATATTCGTGCTCTCTAAAGTAATGACATGAATAGTATACCTAACCTAATTCAACAAGATGAAGAGGGCTTTGAGGAACTTAACTTAAACTAGCGTGAAGAGAGGAATGGGCAAACCACAATAAAAATACCTCCTATCAAGTATATCAGGCTAGTATTTGAACCTGTAGTCTACCTTTTAGTCAACAATGGTCCGAGCACTTTGCGAGTCAAACGCCTTTGACCATCAGGTTACAAATAAAATTATTTTATTTGTCAAAATTTACAGCAGTAGATCATGTATTTTTGTTGTATGGCACTTACGACTGGGAGAGACGTTAACACTCAGATTCGTTCGCCTTATGTGTAGGCTATTTGTCGCTCTGGTGACACAGAATGTTGCCCAGGGTACACTATATGAGGTTGTCTACACGTTATACCAGCAATGAGATGATGTGATGATGGTTATCATGGAGATGTGGAGCCAGTGTGTGTCTTAACCTAACTAAAGCCTAATTTACCAAACCCTGGTGATCATTGGGATCATTCCCCTTAAGGGAAAAATACACAACGTACTAGCCGAGAATCGAACCCGGGACTCCTAGGCTCGTAGTCAGGTGCACTTTCCACTACAGCACGGGACCGAATAGTATATCTCATTAATTGAGGTATGGAAACTATGAGAGTTTCTTTAGTATTTTTGGCAATGATAAGTAAGATTAGTAATAAGTAATATTTTTTAAAACATGTAAAGGGAACAAAATGGTCCTTTGTGCCTTATTTCCTGTAATTCTTGTCTTAATATCCGTCCAGCCTACCCGAATATTTACACAATTCAGGAAGCTAATATTTTAAGTAAGTGTGCCCGCATTATAGAAAGGTATAGTGGGAAATAATTTAGAAAATAGTACCCCAGTACTTAAAATCGGGATTATAACCCTGACATCCTCTACTCCAGAAAACGACACAGGAAACCGTTGGGGTTAATGTAGATTTTTTTTTGGATATGAATAAACACAAGTCAAGCACATTAAAAAAAGAGTCCCATCACTTTTATCCCCAGGCTAATATATTTAGGGGCTACGACGCAGCGGGTTGTATATAGTTGAGAGGAAATAGCTTTTCTTAAATTGGAGGCACGTAACGCTAGACTGGAATCTAGTTTCTTAGTGTTTGAATATTTACGCTTTGTTCCCGACTGTAAGAGCGTTTGGTAAAACACGACTTCCAACCCCTTCCCCTCCTTCCATACAGCCCTCAACCCTCGACACTAAAGGTTGAATTCTTGAAGAGGTCGGAATTAAGGTGGAAATGTTAGACAATTAAATCGTTTGTAATTATCTCGGCCGGTTCAAAGATTTCTTCCCTTCCCTTCCATTAAAGACTGGAAATAATAATGACGAAACATTAGAATGAGACGTTAGGACGACCACGCTCCAAATGTGTATTTGGTAGAACGTCGGGCTTAATGGAAAATGAAACTATTTTCAATTTTTACTCACGTAAAGTATTCGAACATCAAAACATGGCTTTCGAGCTAGACAAACTGCATAAGATCTTTGCTTCAAACTCTTTGATCACATTATTTTAAAGTCTAATTATCTGTTAATATATTTTATAAATAATTGAACTTAAGTAGACTCCCGAGTATCCGGTTGCCGGATAACCGAAATGTCAGTTAATGTAGAACCAAAGAGAGAGACTGGAATGAAACAAATCAAAATTAAATACGAGTAGAAGTGCAGAATAGATATGAAATAAGGATGAATAGTTATTACAAAATATACATTATGCAATAGATTACAAAACTGTTATTTTATTCACGTAAAATGAACAAAGGGTTCTAAATCAATTAGATGCCATTTTTATTATATACTTTAGTATGCAAAGTGCAAAAGCCACTGTTTAATAAATTGGTGTTTGAAGCTTGTTTCCCAGCTTTGCTTCTGTTCCTTACGGCGAGGTCACGCCAATCACACGTTATCTCAGATGAAACGGAATGTCAGATAATCGGGAGTTTACTTTACTTTGGTTACTAACAGCCTATTTTTATCCGCATCGGTGGCCACTTTGTATAAATACCAAGCTTATTTTATCTGGCATGTCTGACGGAAGGGTTGGGGTTCGTTTCCCGGTCATATGTACTAAGGTTTTTCCTTAAAAGGTTTCCCATTCTCTCTCCACGCAAATGTGGGTACACTAACTTTAAACTCAACCTTTCTAATTCCTGGACCAATTGCGTAATTAGTACATAAGCGTAAACCCCGAAAGGGTAGTAAGACGTGGTGCTAACATAATTAGAAGGAATCCTAAGTAAAAAGAATTATACTGATAACCGCCACTGAGGCTCAAAATCATTCATTTTTGGGGAAATTACAATGAGTTAACCTGGTAGGGGTTAAAGCCAGGGCTCCCAAATGAAGGTTAGACAAGCACCAATAGCGTGGCAAACCCCGCCTGCGATGGATTTTGTTAACCAATTAAGAGTATTTTGAATTACATAACTTGTTCTCTCTTATAAAATTTAGCCTATTTAATGATTGTTTGACGTATGCCACTCCTTTAAAGATATCTAACATTCACCACTATCTATAGTTCCCTGGTAAAGATAGTCAAGCATTTACCAGCTAATATAGTCCCCTTAAAAGTGAGGTCAAGTATTCACCAACCACTATAGTCCCCTTAAAAGGGAGATCAAACATTAAACAATCTATAAAGCTCACTTGTAAAGGAGGCCAATAGTTCTGCATCTTCTAAAGCTCACATACCAGAGAGGTAAACAGTTCAGCAGACTTTAAAGTTCACTTGCAAGAGAGGTTAAACCTTCACAAGCCTCTAAAGCTCACTTAAAGGGAAGGCCAATAGTTCAACAGCCTTTAAATATCATTTATAAGAGAGGTAAATAGTTCAGCAGCCTCTAAAGATCGCTTACAAGAGAGGGCAATAGTTCAGCAGCCTCTAAAGATCTCTTACAAGAGAGGTCAATATTTCAGCAACCTCTTGTAAAGCTCACTTACAAGAGCAGTCAATAGTTCAGCAACCTCTAAAGATCACTTCCAAGATAGGTTAAGAGTTCAACAACATTTATAGATCACTTCCAAGAAAGGCCAAGAGATCAGCAGCTTCTAAGACTCTTTTACAAGGTAGGTCAATATTTCATGAGCCTCTGAAGCCACTTACAAGGAAGTACAAGTGTTGGCCGTTCTCTTAATTTGGTAGTTCACTTAAAACATTTACTGTACATAATGGCGTAATACAGTTTTAATACTACTCTAACCAACTTAGAACACTCTTTCATAAAATCAAAAAGTTTGCAAACCTTATTATGTTCGTTCCTCAGAAGGGAGTGGGTAAATGTTTCCATCCCCTATAAAAGAGCACACGAACAAAATGTTTGATAAGTTAATCTATGTTTCCAGCCCTCCTGTTTTTACTCCCGCATAGATAAGACTTATTGTCTTTGAAAGGTAACCAGTGTAAACTCACCGTTGTTACTCAGATTGTGACGCGGCTTTACGTGATTCGCTCTCATTACAGATTAACATGGTATACGAAACCCCCCCACACACCCTCTCCCTTATCGTTCTCATTTCTTATTGCTTGGGGGATATCTTTGCTGTAAAGTTGGTGGGCGTGTTCTGAGTCAGGTCCCTATTGTATATCCTGTTTTCCATTTACCTAGAGTCGCTGAATTTACCACTTACAAGGAGAATTCTGTGAGCTAAAAAAACTTACCAAATGCATCTATTTCGTCCACTTGGGGATATTCAGTCCCTAACTCTAACATAGCTTGTCCCCTTCCTCACGACTAAGGGAATAAAAGGCTTGGCTACAAGTATAATAATCCTGGTTCGAATCCAGATGATGGTGTCAGAAGATATATTTTACTATTTGTATATTGATTCATATTGCTATCCAATTAGTAAATATCTGATCGCTCGGTCAATATTTGAGATAATGGTTGTGCTGCCCTAGATTAAGCTAGTTTGTAAGTACTTCTAGCCAATTATTTAATTTACAGACGCTAGGACTGACTCTAGTGTTAGACGCACTAACATGCATTAAATTAGCACTAGTAGCCATATATATCAATTTGTATAGAAAAATATTTGTATGCCCGGTCGGAATTCAAATCCGAATCTCTCACATCAGCAAACCAGACAAGAAGAGACTAAAGCCTTGTTAGCAAGCCTTCAAATGCAGTTAATGTAGCATTCATTACTTAAACCATTTCACTTTATCTTTTTATATGTGTATGTGGGTGTGTGTGCACCGCGTATTACTACCCATCCGGAATATTCCCATATTCATACAAATGAAGAAGGAATGATGAGGAAGGTAGAATTTATAGAAAATAATTATACTCCCTTTTGTTTGGAAGAAGAGTAGAAAACCTGGTATGGATTTTAACCATGTCCTCTCAGTCATTGATAGACCAGACCAGGTGGGGTTAATAATGACTTAGCGCTCGTGCACACCAAATATATAAATACAACCTGCAAAACATTTCTTAAGTAAAGGTCACCTCATGCTATCAAACTAATAGCCAAAGTTGGTAATACTGGTTGGTCACAGTTGTATTATGACCCTACATAATTTAGTACCCGAGTCAGGCGATAATATCGACTAGGTCAACTGAATTCATGTCGAATCCAACCTTACAAATTACTTCAGTTTTGTTTTTGATATACTGGAGTAGACCATTTAATAGTTTTAGTCACACAATAACATAGTTTTTTTTATAAGCCTTTGCATTCGCACCACACGGACACATTTCATCAGATAAAGTTCGTTTTTACATCCAATTTTATTTAAGCTAAATTTGAGATTGATTTTTAAAAGTGATAGGCCAAAGCACATAAGTATGAAATAATACGGTTTATAAAATTATGTTAAAGTATGCCATTCTATTTTATAAAATAATATATATTACTTTATTAATTCATAGCATCAGTAATTCAAAAGTTCATTGTACTCCAACTATCGTGATATTGAGCTAGTTCTAAACAGTCCACCTCATTAAAACCTATCTCTATCTTGAGCTAGTTCTATTCAGTTCACCTTATTACATCCTATCCCTATCTTGAGCTAGTTCTATCCAATTCACCTCATTACACCATATCCCTATCTTGAATTAGTTCAATACAGCCCACCTCATTACACCCAATCTCTATCTTGAGCTAGTTATATCCAGTAAACCTCCCAACAACCTATCCTTAGTTTGAGATAGTTCTATTCAGTTCACCTCATTACATTCTATCCCTATCTTGAGCTAGTTCTGTCCAATTCACCTCATTACACCCTATCCCTATCTTGAATTAGCTCAATACAGTCCACCTCATTACACCCAATCTCTATCTTGAGCTAATTATATCCAGTAAACCTCCCAACAACCTATCCTTAGTTTGAGATAGTTCTATTCAGTTCACCTCATTACATCCTATCCCTATCTTGAGCTAGATCTATCCAATTCACCTCATTACACCCTATCCCTATCTGGAATTAGTTCAATTCAGCCCACCTCATTACACTCTATCCCTATCTTGAACTAGTTATATCCAGTAAACCTCCCAACAACCTATCCTTATCTCGAGCTAGTTCTATCCAATTCACCTCATTACACCCAATCCCTATCTTGAATTAGTTCAATACAGCCCACCTCATTACACCCAATCTCTATCTTGAGCAAGTTCTATCTAGTAAACCGCCCAACAACCTATCCTTAGTTTGAGATCGTTCTATTCAGTCCACCTCATTACATTCTATCCCTATCTTGAGCTAGATCTGTCCAATTCACCTCATTACACCCTAAGTTTATCTATTTCAGGTCCATTATAATGCTATCCTCCCATCTACGTTCAGCTCTTCCCAATAGTCTCTTTCTAAAAGGTTTGCCAGATAATACCCTGAGCGCGGTTCAATAATCCCTGGTTATTATTGTTATTTTTTTACAAAAATAAATTTTTTCAAGATGCATTTAAAATGACACGTTGGAGCAGTAATGGCCCCTTAAGACCCAGATTGAAGGTTGTGTGGTCTAAAGATCTAAATGTAAATGATGATTTGTATATTTTTTAACTTGGCATTTGCTTATGGATGTTTATTTAAATACTAAAACAATAGCATTATATTTTATTGTTAAGTGGGATGTATTTATTGGTTGAGTCTATTTATAAAAGTAATGTCATGTTTAAAATTAATACTTAAAACATTGACGCTTAGAGATTAATGTAAATTCCCTTGTAGATGTGTAAGAACGAATGTGTGAAAGGTTTTGATGAAATATTTCCCGCCCCTGTTCTCGACTGGAAAGGGTGGGTGGGGACGGGGGCGATCTATTGGCATATGTTCGTAGCTAACGCTACCTCTAGGCCACAATTGAAACTAGAAGATGTGTAACGATACATCATCCCTGACACACACGTATATGGCCTGGTCGTTTTGTTCCATTTATTATGAATGGTAGATGTGAAAGTTGGATGTTTTGAAAGGTCGGTAGGGATTGGGGAGGAGGGGGGGGGGCGGGAACAGGGAGAGGTGTGAAGGGGTGTATAGGACTATAGCTTGCATCTCTCTCGTTGTGGAAAACCAAAAACAGAAAACACACGTACACATATCTACGAATCTGTCTGCGCCAACGGCAGAGTTGCCAAATCACGTAAATAATAACCACGCGAGCAGCTGGTTGAGGGTAAAAACATATCTCCCCCCACTTCCCACTTTTGACGTTATGAAAAACACACATGTCATACATAATTCACATCAAGTATATGTGTAGATCTCACTGTTTGACTTTTGAATTCACATTACATATATATTTTTTGGTAATGTATGTGTTGGAAAGTGTGGCAATGCGACATATTTGTTGTAAGCTTAGCACAAATCGTTTAAAAATATTATTAAGTAGGCTTGTACTGAAACCCTTATTCCTAACCCAAAACTTAACAAGTAGGGTCCAAAAATAAAAAAAACTAATAAAAACGGCAATAGGAGTGAGTTGTGTGAGTTATGAAACGATATTGAAAATCTGAGTACAACATCTGTACCCAGAACACGCAACCCAATCCGGTTGCGGACTATACCCGATGGTCAGCCTCAACAATGGTTAAATGTACACCTGAACCACCCACCAAAAACAAAAAGCCTCTTACAAGTTGGGAAGTTATAAAACCTAAGGATATTTAAGTAATAGGAAAGTAGCATAAATCGAGAAGTCAACAGAATTGATCATTTATTAAAAGAACGAATTAAATATTTGTAACATGTCAAATAAGGAAGAAGTCCTTATTTTAATTGATAATGTACATAAATCGTGCTCATCATGATACAATAGCTTAGCTTGAAGAAAGCAACAATATATTAACAATTAAATTCTTGATCATGGTTAACAATATCATACGCGAAAGTCATTGTTTATTCCAATCAGTCTCCAAAGACTGTAAATACAAAACCTTCATCTTAAAATTCCTCAGGAATCCTCATTTTACAATACTAATACTAATTTGACATGAGTATTGCCCGTAACTTTCAAAACAAATTTTGTAGTGATACAAATGAAAAGTACTATACTGGCTCATCATATATAAAAATAATTATATAATATCAATAAACTTTAATATCGATCCTAAAATTAACCAACAATATATTCGCTAATCCTGGTAAAAGAATTGCGTTCAATAATCAAAATTACTATAAAGTTTTCCAACCATCTCATCACAAGCGCTGTCCTACAATTAGCGCCCAACCTCATAACTATAACCTTACTACTTAGAACTCAAGGTTAGCAACAATATTAATTTGAGTTAATAAACATTTCCAATATCTAATATTTAATAAACATTTCCAAGATATAATATTTAATTAATATTTCCAAGATCTAATATTTAACCGAGCAAACCAAATTTGACCATTACTCAAAAGGTTTGAGATAAATAAACAATAAATATGCAAAAACATTTAATATCCCTATATCTAAAGTCTCTGCTTAATCATGTGTGACCAGAGTCCAATCATTTCAATAAAAGAAAAGAAATTATTAATATTATGCCGAAAGAGAAATTTATAAGACAGAAAGTAAATAAATACACCGAAATAGAATTTTGCTTACATTTCATAAATAATAACTGAAGTCTCAGCCTCGTCCAACTATTACTGAAGTAAGTCCAAGAGTGCTCTATCATTTTCACAACCAGTCTTATATATTATTCAGCACAACTCACGAAACACAGAACGAAGGGACCACACAGGGAGGGGTGGTAATCCAAAGAGAATAAACAAGGGGAGGAATCTACACGCGATGGAATCTTCCATACATTTCTAGACCACTTAGGAACAGCCTGGACACTGGTGAAGAGTCTCTTCTTTTCTTCTGAAGTTCTTTGGCCCGGTTTTTTTATCGCATGAATATTGAAGCGGCGCCGGCTCAGTCTAGTGATGGGCATAATCGAATGATTTTAAGAATCGAATAATCATTCGATTCTTTGAAAAATAATAAAATGAATCGAAAGAATCATTCGAATTATTTTGAGAAGTAGTAAAGAGTCGGTAATAATCGGATATTTACTACCTCTAAAAGTAGTTACTAGTTGCTCGTTTTGCTTTGGGCTACTATTTTCTTTATACTGCTGTCGGATCTCCCAACACGCATTCCTTTGCGTTTGCAGCTTATCAAAACTTTTCTATTACTAAATTTAGTTCCTTGTGACAGTGTCAAAGACCAAAGTACAGTCACAACAAAATACTATACTGTGAATAAGTGAACGCATATCTCAAATAAGTAGCTCGAAATTAATATAAATACTTTTGCGTACGATTAATAATTAAATAACTTACGTTTCCCTTTGTGTTTATAAGAGTCGAAATAATTTACCCTTTAATATTTCCTAAACATAACAAAAATATATAAGCTTACAATCGTAAAATTATTTCAGTGAATAAAAATTATAATAAGATCTAAATATTACGGCCGGGCAATGTTTTATTAAATACATAAAAAGTAAATACTTATCAACTTAATAAATTTAAGACAACGTTAAAAAAAATTATCTCTCAAACCATTCGTGCTATATGCGATTAGTTAGTTAAGAAGGTAAAACTTAAAGGAAATAAAAAATAACAATCTACGTAGTAATGTAGCAAAATAATCGAATCATTTTGTAATTTTCATTAGAATTATTTGTTGTTGTTATTCAATTGTAAACTGTACAACCACTTAAACTTTGTATTAAATGAGCCTTAGAATCATTCGAATACGTAAGGTCGATTATTGTGTAGCAATGGGGACTATTTATTGAAAATGAACCTAATAGAAATGAAGACACTGTATAGAGATAGCCTGGAAACATTCATAATCATAAGGTCGATTTTCCTCAGTACTTCTGGCAAGGATGGGGTTAGAGAATGAATCGGCCAGCTCGCGTCAAGTTATCTATATTTTCATTCGATTGTTTTTCTCATTCAAATGATTTTGAAAGAATCGAATGAATCAATTATTCAGAATAATCGAATGAATCGATTATATTCATCCGATTCTGCCCATCACTAGCTCAGTCTATCGTGGCATGTTGTCGAGGCCGGGCGCATTATTTGTGGCTGGGAGTGTAGTGTCTGTAGCTGGCTCAACTGGTGTCGACATTCGTGCAATGGGGTAAGTCTCTTATTTTACGACTTAGATGTTTGCACTTGTAGCAAGCAAATGCTACAGTACACCATGCTTATTATGTGATTCTCACCTTACTAAACACATATTTACACGAGTAGTGTAGAGGTGAGGAAGTTAACATTAAGGTGCGGCCGAAGGGAGCGCAAGTATTTATAGAATTGAAATTTTTTGGCCATAATGATTCAAATATTTCTACAGTAGCAGTATAGAGTTTAGTTTTCTGCACATGCTAATATCAACAGATCTTGAATATCTGTCAAGGGTGTCCTGGAATTTTGTCAAAACTTTTTAAATAAAGATAAAAAGTTTTGACAAAATTACAGGACACTCTTGAAACATAGTCAAGATCTATTAATATTAGTATGTGCAGAAAACTAAACTCTATGCTGCCACTGGAGAAATATTTGAATTATTTTTACAAAAAAATTTCAATTCTATAAAAACTGTATAAATACTTGCGCTCCCTTCGGCTGCACCTTAGAGTTAGACAAATTCTACTGCATTCGCTTGGAGAAAGTGGGTCAAATCGTTTAGGAAAAATCACCTTAATACACATTTTGAGGATCCAAACCTCTAACATGAAAGCTGTATTACATTATTTACTATACAGTAAAATGTCCCTTAACGGACCATTTAAATTTCTCTGCCATAGTAACATTGTCTCTTACGCTGAAACAACTTCCCAATAACGGACTCGAACAATGCCAAAGACCTATGTTTATGCATAAAAATCTTCAAGAAACGGACAAAAATTGAAAATACCAGACCATATACAGTATTTTACTGCAGGAATGTCAGGAATGCTCGAAGTGGGGGTAGTCCTACCTTCTTCCTCTAAGGAAACTATAACCTACGATGCAATGACTACGGTTCTTCAAGTTCATACCTCCCTCCTCTTTCAAGCCATCAGTGGAGGGATGTTCCAGTAGTTCTTGTGTGAACAGTTTTTTTTTTGTTCACTTGGCATAACTATCCTGCATACAATACTGCACAGTGAGTATTTATATCGCTGTAGTTGATATCCACAGTAGTATATAGTTTCTCATATAATAAACTATGTGCAAGAACTATTATTTTAAAAATATACAAATAACGGACACTTCTTAATAACGGAAATCCCCCCACCCCCGCAAGGGGTCCTCTGTTAAGAGTTTTTACTATACCTCTCCACCGACCGAGATAAAGCATAGTGAGAGTTAAACGCCACGTATACCATTTTGAAACTAGTGGTATTTAACGTGCACTCTCTGAACCATCTAATCAGATCTAAAAAAAAAAAGACTTACAAACCCACTTAACTCTAGAGCAGACACAACGCCCAGAGGTATCCCAACTATCAACTCATCACTGTGAAATTGTAAACCCCAATTTAAATATTAATAATTGTTTTGTCCGGACCTGGAATAAAAGATGGGAACCCCTTAGCTCAATAAACAGACGCGTTATCAATATTGTTCTAGGTGTAATAAGGTAGCATGAAGTAAACTCGCCAACTTTGTATAAGGGGGAAGAAAAGAATACAACCCGCTCCTTTGGCAGCGTGGTCTAACGTGCTACTCTCGCAGTAGACTAGATGGCTAGTGACGGGGAGATGGAGGTTAGAATCTCGGTCAGGTGTACTGGTTTTTCCAAACTTGTTTTCTATTCTCCCTCCATGCAAATACGGGTACACTTTATATTAATATAAACTGTCTAGGTCCCTAAAATCATTAGCGTAATTAGTACATAAGCATATAACCAAAACGGGCAGTAAGACGTGGTGCTAATTTTTTTTTTTTGTAAAATGAGTTTTTATTCCCCTTTCCCCTTTACGATGTTGGTGCGTTAATTTACGCTCCCATTTTACTCCTTAGCTATTGGTATGCATGTGTGTGTTTTTCTTTATTTAGTATTTATCCATATTTTATTATTTTAATGAACATTTTATTGTTATTTACTTAATTATATATCTGTTGTATTCATTGATAAGTATGATATATAATTAACATGATATTTTCTGTCTGCTGCCTTTTTAAAAATAATTACTATTTGTGAATGTGATACAAATCCACAAGTTAGTATTATTCACGGTTTTTTTCTGTTATTCCTGTTAAAGACGTGTAATTAACCGGAGTATTTTAATTAGTTTCAACTTTATTTATTTAAATGAAAAGTGTGTCGTAATTTTTACACAAAGACACATTATATTTTTCACACATGAAAACAAAAAGGAAAAAATATTTCTTGGTAAGAATAAACAAAATGTGACTAATCAACAACAAATGATTTCCCCAACACTCCCCCTAGATGAAATCATTGTATATTTTGACATATTTTTACTTAAGTTCCAACAGTAAGTGAAGTGTAACCTCTGATTTTCGATCATAAATGGACAAAAGTTTGTCCCATATCACCTTTGCAGTAGTAAAACTTAGTATATGTAATAAAGGTTCTTCAGATATTCTGCCAGCAATAATTTCTTGCGCTTTAGTATCCTTTTCATTCCACTTCGCTAAATTGACACCTTCCTCTACAGGTTTGAACCTAATTCCTATGACGCAGTCAAGAACCTTGTTTGATCTTAAAATTATCTTTAAATGGAATTTCCAAATTTCCCAGTTTTCTTCTCCAATTAATTTAATCACCGATTGATTAAATGCATCCATGATTGTACCAATGTTAATTTAACAACTAAAGTTTACTTTCGCGAACACAAAAAGGTTTGCATTGAAACTTACAACTCACAATATATTTCTTCAATGTACTGGGCCCATAACCTGTTGAAGACTTGTAATAAACTGGAATACTTTAATTAATTTCAACTTTATTCTTGAAATCAAATGTGAGTTGTACTAATTTTTACACAGTGACACATATTATATTTTTCACACATAAAACAAAAACTGAAAAACATATCTTAATAAGAATAAACAAAATGTGACCAATATACAAAAAATTAATTTTTCAACAATTCCGCTATGTGGTGGGTTCCTGAATGGTTGTGTCAAAACCGCAACTCACAACTTTCATCACTATTGTTAATGTAGTCTCACAAAAACTATTTTTAATAACCCAAATTTCTCTTACTTGATTCATATATTTACGTGTGAAGTGAAGAACAATAAATACGCGTGACAACAATATTCGTCATCATGCCAACACATTCAAACTCAGGCAGGCTTATCTAGGGAACACAATATAATCAAATATCTCCAGCTTCAATATAAGGTAGGATTTAACCAGCCATATACCACATAATTAAATAATTAAATTTCTCATTAAACCCCAATCAATTCTTCTTCACTTGTGATTCTGTCTTGGGCCAAGTATCAACTGGTTACATATTTCTCTATCCTGAACGTCTTCTTTCATCCTTTTGTAGCTTCTTCCTTCCCTGATATATTTTTGCATTGCAAACCTTCTCCTTTCTTTTCCGCTTTTTCCCTTTATCTTCCCCTCAATGGTCCTCTTCATCGTAATGTTTGGCCCGACCGAGACGTTTTTCTCTTCATTATCATCCTTATCAAGCTCCTTTCCTCTCCTCTCCTATCCTTCTCAACACTTCCTCATTCCTCACCATGTCCATCCTTTTCACATTCTCCATTCTTCTCCACAACCACATTTCAAAACACCCAAATACCTCTGTTCCCTCTTTCTCATTGTTCACGTCTCATATCCTTATGTCACCACAATCCACACAAAACACTTTGCAAACCTCTTTCTAAACTCAATCGGGATTCTTTCCGCTGTCAGTAATCCCATAACCTTTCCATGTACCCCCTTCTCCATAGCTATCCTGATTTTAACTTCCTCTGTACAGTATCCATTCCAATTTATTAGAATTTCCAAATATTTGAAAGACCTTACCTGTTCTAGTTTCTTCCCTTCAACAATTCCTTCTTCCTTTCCAACTCTCAATTTCGCATTACCAATGTCTACCTTCATTTAAAATTCCTTTCCCACTATTATAATACCATCCATAATGTCACGCAGTTATTTCTTCGACTATGCCAACACCACTTGATTATCCGCGTACTTAATGATTTTTAGTCGCTCTCCTCCTACTACAATGCCTCGTGCCTTACGTAGAGCCTTCACTATCAAACTTCGGAGTATATATTGAAAAGTGCTGGTGACATACATCATCCCTTTCGCACCCCTCCTCCAATGCTCATCTCCTCAGTTTCATCCTCCTCCACTCTCAACAACACTTTCTGTCCTGTGTACAGCTGCTTTATTATTAGTCTATCCTTCCAATCTACACCATTGTTCCTCAAAACCTGCAGTAGCATATTCCAGTCCACTCAATCATACACTTTATCCCAGTCAATAAAACAAACATACATTTCCCTTTTCACTTCCAAAATTCGTTCTGCTAGCATTATTAGACACACAACTGCATCTCTAGTCCCATTTCCCTTTTTAAAACCAAATTGGTCTTCTTCCATATTCTCCTCTATTTTCCTTTTTATTATCCTCAGTACTATTCTTGTCACAGCCTTGGTAATATTACATATAAAACTAATTGTTCTACAATATTTGCATTCTTTGGCATTGAACTTCTTTGGTAAAGGAACAGGAAACAATCAAAAAGCCTACCAAAATTAGATCATATATAAAAATAGTATTTATCTATAAATAGTACAGCTAAGTAATTCCACTAAACTAAACTCGATATATATCGACCTGTTGACCAGTCAATCCGAACACCTGGCATTTTTTGAAAGAATGTGGCATTCTACAACATATTTAAATATTCTACCACATACGAGTGTGCTACCACAGGAAACTAACAGTGCAATGGTACAAAGAGGAATTTGTTTGTTAACTTAATTTGTTTGCATTTAATAAGGTATTGGCATTTAATGGGTTGATCAATATTCCATAAAAAACGAGAAATTATTAAATAACATACATACTGAGTACATATCAATACATTATAACAGCTTAGTGCCTAAACTGAAAAGCTACCGTACTTAAGGGGGTCGCAGATAATTTTTCCCCGGACCTCACATTAAAAAAAATGGCCCTGAGTTAAGGTTCCCGGGTTCTATTCCTAGCATGGCTGAAAAATGTATCATAGGTGAAATGAAGGATTCCCCTTTCACAGTGATGAATTAATGGCAGGGGAATGGATGTCGAGCTTGTTCTAGATTAAGTTAGTTTATAAGTCGTGTGCTAATACAAATTAGTCGGTTCAAAAAGTGCACGTTAAATACCTCAAATAAATGAAATGAAAAAACTCGGAAACAAGGTCAAACGGGACACATGTTTGTATGAACCTTTTAAATATTTTTTTTTTGTCTCCTGCCCCCCCCCCCCCTCTCCCCACCCTCCGAAGTAGGTCCTACATTTTACGGTACACCCTGGATATATTCTATCAGAGATAGAATAGCTTTTTAAAACTCGAGCTTGCTACCACCCACTCAACCCTTCCTGATATAGTATCGTTGGTTCTGAAAAGAGAGAAAGCAAAGGTTTGGTTCGTATCCCCCTCGTTTCTACTTGTTCCTTAATGTATTCGTTGTAACCCGCGCTCGTGGTTTCTCCATGTAGTACATGCTCGACCGGAGTTACAAGTAGCAATATTTGGTGGGCGTGGCCCCGGCTGGAATCACTAATGTGCGTGTCTGTGTGTCATTGTCAGCTTATCACCTTTACCCTGTGACCTCTTCTCCCCAATCCCATTCCAGCATCACAGCACTTTGTCAGCCGACTGTACCCGATGTACAAACAAGGTTCATTACTTTACACGCCACAGGTCTACTCAAGTTGGCAGTACTGTTGGGTGACAGGAACAAGACGGGTTTGAACCCTAAAGTTCATGCTTTAAACAAAACCCCAGTGAAGTGTTACAAGATATAAACCTAATCAGTGGCATGTCGTGTATTGTTGCCAGGTTTACCAGAGCCTCACGATCCCCATGTGACCAATCATTCATATTCTTGGTTATACATGCACTAGCTCTGGAATAATATTTTTCCGTTGATACTCGGACATTAAAGGACTCCTTTTTTGGGTTGTGATTCCGTATCCACACCCGGAGGGAGCTATCTAGCTACGCGCATTCACTCACATTTTGTTGAAAACGATACTAAACATATAAAACAAATTCTCAAATAATCTGGGATTTGTATATGTCTACAACTCGTTTCACTGCTCTACCATGTTACTGTTAACATTATTGTGGAACCGATATTGTCGGCACAGAACTAATTTGTTATCGTATTCCCCTTCTGGAAGCGATGATTATAACATTTCACTATTTACAGACGGGTTCTTCCAGGTATCCAAAATTTTGACGCTAGACCCGAATGTTTAAGATTAGGCATGCTGTTATCGGTTAAGATAGTTTGTAAGTTTTGTGCTGCATATTTAATGTGCTTAGAATGTTAAATACTTCAATCAAAATAAATATGTATTTGCACTTTCAACGCAGAATGGGCGTGTGTTATGCATTTATTTTTATAAGTCCATTTTTTTGAAGAATATTTCTTGCGATGGACGGTAGAGAGTTGGTTAGCTATTTAATCCAATTACATTTTTAATATTTTAATTTGAATGAAATAATACAACTATTTAGAATAATTATATAGTATAGTTTAAAATTGATTTTAAATGTTTGTACAGATATATACTATATACATATAATATATCCCAACGAATCTATAAACCCCTACTAAAATAACTCACAAACGTTGTCACACGGAAAAAAAACATCAGTCTCATTTGATTTACCAGTTACGGATAGGCCGAGGATATAACTACGCTCGGATATACTGAGCTAGCTTATTCCTGAATGGTTTCCCACCCTCTCTCTACTAAAATATGGCTACATCTTAATATTTTACCATTTTCATCCATACCACTTTAGTGAAATATATTGATAGTCTAGTTGGAGCAATAATTAGTGGAGGTCCGTATCAACCACGTATATTATGTTTTTTTGGTGACGAAATGTTCAGGGTTAGAATCCCAGCTGGATGTACTAAGAAGTGTTTTTTACCCCCTGAACACTTCCTCCATGCTAATGTGGACACACCTCTAAATTCCACCTTCCTCATCCCTACCCCCGTTTAGTGTATTATAACTGATATCCCGGACGGAGGGTTGAGTGGTCGAGCATGAAATACAAACAAAAGTAAAAACATTTTGTTTTTTTCCCTTCTAGAATTGAACCTGAGTTTCCGGGACGTGTAACGGGACCTCCCTCCCACTCTTCGGCTGCCACTCTATCGCTACTCCGGCTCAAATGGAAACCTTTCACGTCACGCGGACTGACCGGGCCTTTGTCGGGGCCTAAAATACGATTACGTAGAAGAGAGTAGGGAGGCTGGGTCCCGGAGGGGTTAAAGGGGACGGGGAGAGGTCACTTTAGAGAGTTGTTATGCCACCACTGGTTCAAAGACGCACTCCACTTGGCTTGACAGGGTGGAAATCAAACGGAAAATTAATCACGTTATAAACTACTTGGTGACAATTTTAATGAATTTACTTGCGCCGACACTCTTGTCAAACGAGATATCATGTTTGAGCGACTTAAACAAAATTTTAATTTGTTTCACAATAATTTGATGATTGCTGAAATAGGACATTTTGAAATACCTAGTTTATTTTATCTTCACACTTTCGGTCATTAAAAATTGTTAGGCTGAGCTTTATACAATATTTTGTGACCGTGTATGAACGTTTAATGAAACAGTCTAATTGAGCTATATGGGCTAGATATAAATCACCCTCATCGGTAGTCAAGCGGTCAACGGCATTAGACGCGCATCGCACTTGGGTTGAAATGTTACCATAAGTTTGGGGTTTGAATCTCGGCTGGAGGGTGCACATGATCTTGTTTTTCCCGTGTGATTTTAGTCTCCTATTCACATGATTGCACGTAGATTTCCTCTGAATTAGCCAGTTAATCCTTATTATATCGACTGAGTCGTTTGTAGTCAAGGTGTTTTAAAAAAACACTTGAAATATTCTTTGGAGGTTAGTACCTTATAGCCAGAGATACTTGGTTAAGGATAAGGATGGAAACTCATAGGAAATACACTCGCATTAAACTGGAAAGGGAATGAAAAATCCAACTGTGAAAACGCAATCTTTAATGGGTCAGATTTGTAACTTGACATCTTCACCATCAGCAATACAGTCTTTTACAAGCTAATGCCTTGGACTGTGTGGCCACTGCAGTAGGTGATACAATAATACATTAAAAATAAACCAAGCAGTATTTTTATAATTCCTTCTTAAATGCTTATTACTTTATTCGCAGTTATATATAGCATTGCATCTTACTCCTTAGACCTAACTTTCCACATTTAAACACACTGATGCTGTGGAAATGAGATAGGAATAAAGTATAGGGAACTCAACCACATTTGCGTGAAGGCAGTCGAGAAAATATTCAGGGGAAAAAATCCCCTTCATTATACCTGACCGAGGTTCGAACACCGACCTCCTCGTCACCGGAAAATAAGACCAGATGAGCTTCACCACGTGAGCACCGATAGTGGCAGCATTATAATAAAATTATTTTAAAATATCTCCAACTTTTCGCCTTGGTATGCAGGACTACATCGAAACTATTCAATAAGGAGTATCTACCCTCCCCCCGTCCTCTTACCAAAGTGTACAGAGTGTTTGTTAATAGTCGAGAATCAAGGTCCCCCCCTAAGTCTCGCTTCAATGTGACGTTTAGGCTATGGAAACTTTCACAGGAGTGGATAATTGGCCCGAACCTTGCTTCCTACTGTGACAATGAGACCAAGGGAAAAGTGTCGGGGGGTAAGGGGATGGTTACAGGGCCAAATAAACTCGACTTCTCCCCCCC
>CABFVZ010000519.1:161069-202695 GCA_902151445.1 Timema monikensis
AAAAAAAAAAAAAAAAAAAAAAAAAAAAAAAAAAAAAAAAAAAAAAAAAAAAAAAAAAAAAAAAAAAAAAAAAAAAAAAAAAAAAGAACCGAACCTGGAACTTTAATAGACTTCGCACCAATTCTCTTACCAATGAGGTATAAAGAAACTTGTCCCCTGCTCAGGCTCATTCTTTAGTCTTCGTTAAAGGCAGAGTCTGTGATGGATGTGCAATTATTTTTAGAACCATGTCTTACTACCCATCCTGACTATAAGCATTTGTACTAATGACACTAATGTGTTAGAGATTAGGAAGCTTAAATTTAGAGGAAGTGTACCAACATTTTGTGTGGATGGAGGTCGGAAATCTATTTAGGGAAAACCACCCTTGATACACTGGACCGGGATCTAACCCTGATTTACCCGTCTTCGGCAGTCTAGTCTACTGCGAGAATAGTACCTTAGACCCTGTGAACACGGAAGTGGGTCTGGTTTAGTTAATTGTTTCATAATTTGTTGATATAGCTAAGGCGTTATACCTGCATATAATTTGTTCGCCATCAATGAGTAGATCTGTGTCTAGCACTGATGAGACTGTGGCCACTTTTTAATTTGGTTTTAAAACATTTCGATAAAATTTATCTTGATAGCAAGTTGCCAACAAAGGCCAAATCCATTGATTTGTTAAAAAAAAAAGTAAGACAATCCCAAGAATCACATGGTAGGCCGAGGGATGACTAAAAACCAAAATTATCTGATCAATGTCTGTATTTTTCTAAAAATCAACTTATTCATAATTAGTCACGGTGGTCACATCAGTATGTTTATCCTATCACGTTAGAAAAAAAATACTAAAACCACCGAGGATGCAAATCACGTAACACACACACACAGTCGGTCCTAGTCAAAGCCTAATTCACTCATAATATTCGATGAATTGGTTCGTTTGGCCAGACCACTCCCTTTACACGCGGCGCCAAATAGAAAGTTCATTAGGCGTCCCAATGATTGGACAACATGTTTATATTCGCGGCACACATGAAAATATCGACAGTGCTGCTTACTAGACGGTGGTAAACTACGAAACACAGATACACAGATTTTTGTCGGAAAAGGGGAAGATAAGTGTTTGTTAAAAACTTATCAGTTGTGGTCAAAAAGTGGAGGGCACATGAAAAAGAGTTGGTGGACACCATGGTGGCCGTGGGTGTAGGGTTAGGCACCCCTACCTTTAACCATTTGGCCACTGAATTGGGTAGTAAAATATTAATATATAATTATATTCTGAGTAAAATGAAATACCTGTATCTCATTTATAATTCTATAAACCAAGAGAATATGAACTAAAACCTCTCACATCAGCTACGTAAAACTGCAGCATGAACTTCAAAGAAGACTCTAAAAAAAAGATCTGAATATGACCAAGAGCCAAAGCTTTCAGTTAAATCGGTTTAAACATGCTACGAGCTGACAACGATAATTCATTTGAGCCATCGTTACGACCCTATTTATAAGCTCTGTCGCAACCAAATCTCTGAGGATTATGTTAGCCCTGTCTTGAAGGGACAAAACAAAGAAATGGATTGAAAAGTAATACTTCTTCATGTTGTGCATGAGAGAAAAATCATCTTCATAGTGGTCACAAATTTGCATATATATTTGCACCATAATCTCACTATAAATATAAGCTGTCGTTCTGTTTAATGTAACCATGTTTTATGTAGAGCTACACCTTCAATTAATATGGATATCTGTTATATAGATTCTATTACTATACCGTTAAGGTCCACTCCAACCAAAAAATTAACGCCACCATCTGTTCCACCTGCATCGGTGGGCACGAAGATTAGACGTAAAGCTCTTTTAGTACGATATGGTTAAGACTTAGAAACCCCACTTAAGATTCCAATAGAAAGGTGATAGGCTGAATAAATAGAAGAATTATTAGAAAAATAATATTATAAAAATTAATCTTAAGTTAACAATGATTATATTTAAATAGTGAAAAACACGTTAACCAATGATACAACAAGCATGAGATAAGTGTGATAAAATATGAATAAATTGATAGGTTAAAATAAATCCATGCGTATAACAATAGATATTAAGCCAATTCGTGACCATCAGTCAAAATAAACACACAAACAACATATTAAAATAATTACTATCAGCACAAAAACTTATAAAAGTACACACAGTTAAAGTCTATATAATGGAGATCGTTGTTAAATGGAATCAAAACTTTGAGAGAATAGTGTCTTTTTAAGTTAGAACATATTGTGATAAAAGTTTTAGAGCGAAAGCCAACGATAAATGAGAATCCAAGTCTTAATGTTGTTCTGTCCCATACTCCTTGGGTTAGGTAATCAACGTTTAAAAAACCCGATTAAATTATGGCCGACAAGTTTCGGTATAAAATACCATATTCATGGCCCAAAGTCGTCGAGCGGGACACAAGCTACTGTTACGACATAGATGTTGTGACGGTTTGTCGATGATAGAAATGTTGGGGCTAGCAGCCTGGTCTGGTATACTTGGTGTGCTTCTTAATACATTATTTCCCTCTCTCTTTTTTTGCAAATGGGTGTATACTTACTCTTAATTCTACCTTCTTCATATCCACTCCAATAGTGTAATTACATTCGGGCAGTGAAACGTGGTGCACAAAAAACAATAACGTGTACCATCTTCTTTTGGTGGCACGACTCATAGTTCAGTTTCAAACAATTGTCTCGACCAACTCATTGAATATGGGAACTGCTTTGAAAATTTCAAATTGTTTTTTTCAAGCCACCTAGATTTAAAACTATACTAATTATAAATAAACTAGGGGAAAGCCTGTCCATGATAGGGTCGATAATCTAATTGTCTTGATCTAGAAAAAAAGTATGAATAAAAGGTTGTTTTATTTGAAAAATAAACAATCCTAAAAATTAAATGATCGATTTTATGTAATTTGTAATTAGATGTTATTTGAAATTGAAGAATAGCTTTGGCTCATTGGACTTTGCCTACAGTGTGATAAATAAGCCGAGCCCACAAATTAAAAACTTGTGGAAATCTTTAAGTATGTAAACATTTAAATATTTGCTCGTGACACGATTAAGTTTTCTCAATTATAAGAGGAATAAAACATTCTAGAAGGAGAAGTAAAGTCTTATTCGACTCAATTTATTATGATGATTACGACGTACAATAATACATAATGTGAAAAAATAAGAATAGCTCTTCACTCTAGAGGCAAACTTCATTTTAACTATTTATTGGGTGACCTGGTGGTATAGGGGTAAGGTGTCAGTCTTGTGTTCTGGGATTCCAGGGTTCAATTCTCAGTTTTGGTACATATTTATCTGATTGTCTAACACTTCCTTCACCTCTGACAAGACATGTATTAATCACAACTTGTGAATGTGTGGAATTCCAGGTCTCCACCGTGGTTCGGATTCCACGTTAAACTGTAGGTCCTTCATTTCATCTCACAATCACCCTACCATTACACATTAAGTGTAAGTGCGTATAAACCGAACGGGTAGCAAGATTCGGTGCTAATAGTAATAATAGTAATAATAATAATAATAACTAATTATTACAACACTTCCCTGTAAACAATAGTTTTTGTAAATATTTTATTAATGTTGCTAAGCATGGCTCCTTTATTAGAACTATTTATAATCTAAAATTTTACGTCCGTCTGTTTGTGAACTTTGGAAAAAGTAACATATAGCTGTCAATGAATGAAAACAGGCTTCGGAAAATATATACCTACTTTGTCTAGAGTTTGTCCTTGAGACTTGTTAGTAACAGTCATTGAGAATGAAAACTTGACCAGAAACTGTTGCGGTCTCAGGTTGAAAGCAATTTCAGTACTTAGAATTGACAAATCAGCTCTGAGAATAAAGTATGTATTTTTCTATGATGACCTGATCAGAATGGTGGCATGTATTATGATATTATATTCTAATGTGGTAAATGACAAGCACGTACTATTGCACAAATCCTGACTGGTATTCAGATTCCTTAGTAATATTATAATGAATACACCCAACTTTCAGACTTAATTTATGAGGTGGAATTCCAGAAGGTATGAGGTTGCTTACACATTATTTTAGGTAGATATGTCTCTTTATTTTATCATCAAAATCAGTGGAGTCTACACTTAATTAATAACTTAACTTCTCCATATATAATTTTCCGCACTTCTTAATTTCGTGGGCCTACGATTGAAGTAGCGACTAATAATTTTGTTTTTGTCATTATTAATAGTTATTTTCCAAATTGTTTGGCTAAGAAAATACAATATTATGGCGATAATACACATATAAGTTATAAAAAAACAGCACGCACGCTAATGTGTTAAAATAAGGAAGGTAGAATTTGGAGAAAATGTACCTCACTTGGGTAAATGAAAAGTTCTACATTGTCATTATTGTCAAGTTGTTTATATTTGACTATAACTCACACGATAAGCTAAAGACAAAAATGCTTCAAAGCGGTTTAAGACAACACCTTTCGTATTGAATATTCTAGTCCACATATTCGAATTCCGTTATATACTAGTCGCTTAGTTTTCACATACATCATGTCATAGCTGCCGATACCTTGTAATTCCATTTTATAGTTACATATTTGATTTATATAGCCTAAACTTCTTTGGCTTTATAAGTCTATCTTCTTAGTTTATTGTTCAGCCTCTTATAGTTTTGTAGTCCCTATACATTGTGTTTTTCTACATCCTCCATTCTGATATCTTATTATAATTGCTTGTGTTATTAATTTTGTTTCTGACTCACCTTACCAACTTTCTCCTACAGTTTTTCCACTTTACACTTTTGGACGTTATATCATTTTGTCTCAACACTTACACCTTCACCGATATCACAAGAATTTTTCCTCCAACGTATCTCATATAGTACTTTTTTACGCACTTTTAAGGTTCTATAGATCTCCTCTCCTCTCTCCCTCTCTTCTTACTATTGATTATATTAAGACTATTACATATTATGTTTGCAGCCAGCATATTGTGGTCTGAGTTATTACACTTATGGCAATGTTTTCATATCTTTAGAATTTTATCTAAGGTGTTGCTTTAAGAATATTTACTCTATATGGAATAAAACCGGTCACCAAGGCTTTTAATATCTTAATTTGCCCATTACTTTTCTTGAACCAAATATTTGTGACCACCAGTCCATTCATTTGACAGAAGTCGACAAGCATGCCGTCTATTAATTTTTTTTCCCTTTTCCAAATTGGGCTACATTACGCCACTGGATGTAGATAAATAACTAAAACACACATGACTACAGCATAGTTTAAATAGTTTAAAATGTTTTTATTTATCAAATAAAGTAACAGTTTGAAAGTAATGTGATTAATATTCTAATAAATTAATACTTTGTTTGATATTTTAAAATATGTTTGTATTAAGAATATCTTTATAATATTATAATACGAAAAATCACGAAAAAAATTAATACCCTTAACATAAGTCTGATATATGTAATATATTTATAATATATATTAATATATTCAGACACTTTATCTAATCCAGAGCAATAATTTTTTATTTTATGTCAAAATGGCAGCTTATATATATCAATATTTTATATAAATAGGAGAATGCATATATATAAAGCACAATTTTTGAATCTCAATATTAATTAACAAAAAAAAAGTTTATTGGGTTATTTTAAAAATCGTAATAAACACCACAATCTACTTATGTTTTTAAATACATGTATTATAATAACAATATATTAATTAAGCAAATATATTAATTCAATACTTTTGTCTAAGAACCAATGATCACTATCTTATTTCTATTTGTAAAAGTTATGATAAAGCACATTAAAATCTCACACAACAGTGACACAAAACTGAGAGTTAAACCTCCACAAAGGATATAAAAAGATGTCTGGACATGGCTGAGATTCAAAGGTTCAAGTTCAACCGGTCTAATTCTGTTACGTGCTGACAACGTTAGTTCATACATATCATCCTCATACCACTTATATATAAGTCCTGCTTGATTTAGTCTCTTAAGGATAATTTCAATCCTGTCTTGAAGAGGGGAGACAAAAGGGAAATGAAAACTTAATTGTAAAGAATAAGGACACTCCTTCATTATGTGCATGAGAGGACAACCATTTTCATAATAGTCATTTATTTGAAAACATATCCGAGCGAATAAGGAATCGTATAGAAAAACTGTCGTTCTGTTGAAGGCAACCATGTCTAGAGCCGTTTTTGCATCAGCTACGAAGGTAGATCTTTTAAAAAGAGTTAACACAGCTGTATTACTATGTTCTGCAATATCAACTAAACTACTCATAAAATTATCATCTATACCGTCCATTTTTGGTAGGGCTACCCGAAATTCTTCTTCAACGATTTCATCCATGGTTTCAATATCGGGGTAGAAATGGGGTGTCGTCAAGTAGCTGGTCAAACTACCTTGATATGAGTTCATCAGAACCAAACTAAACAACAAACACAAGCTAAGAAAGTATTTTTGGTTCGTGGAATGTCCCAAGAGAACTGTGCCACCAGTCACAAATATTCTAAATATTTCTAGCATTGTCTCGATTTCGAAAGATGCGTCCTTTCTAATTAATTTCCATAACAATGCAGTGATCGGTAGAGAGACAATAACAAGTATCCAAGTATTTCTAGTGAAGGGCAAGATGACGTTCATATATTGTGGGATACGGTTACTCTTTGGTACAAGGAATGTCAAACATTCGACGAAAATAGTGTCCGTCGATGTGAACATATTTCCCAAATGTTTTATAAAAAAGTTTCCATACATATCTGGCAAAACCTTCTTAATTCCAGTGATTGTTCCCTTACTGGATTCTGTTATGACATCCTTATGGTAAATATTACTCATGTATACCATTGTTGAGTTCATGCTTCGAGCTATTACATGCATGGTTGTATTTTCACACTTTAATTTACCACTTTTTAAGCCATAGACATCTTTTCCTTCAGTTATTCTAATATTGTAGCCATATACATTTTTTAATTTGTTTGAAAAAATATTTTCATTTCTATTTTCCAATAATGGTTTTGAAAGTTCAATAAATGAACCCTGGTTTTGAAACTGGTTGAAAAATAACGTCGTTGTTTTGAATATTTCTGAATAAAGATTAGCTCTGTTATTTGGTGGTGATATATTTAACAATAGTATTACAACCACGTTCAGAATATTATATTCTTTCCAAGTTCTTTGGCAGTCTTCTTTTAACATATTTACGCCATTCTGCTCTTGCGATGTAATTACAATAACAAATGGGGTTCTTGGATTGCCAAGGAACGTAGATCTAAATTGCAACAGTAGAGTCCAAAAAACACTGTCAATATTTTCAACAATCCAAAATACCACTCTTGGCACGCCAATGATAGCACTGAACAGAACTTCGTCTGGAAACATATCTTTTAGTTCTAAAGTGTTGTTCTCATACATTTGTAGAGTTAAAGTTGGATAGTGTTCCATTAAGTGCACCTGCTTGAACAGTTCGTTCGAAAGATGAAGACTGTTTCCTTGTAGAATGATGGCGGCCAGGGGACGTGTCTCACTCCTTGTAATGACGTCAATGATGGAGTGAATACTTCGTGTGAAGTTTTTACTTGAACTAACTTGTGTAACTGAAATATCAAGCTTACTTTCACTGTCGTTTACCAAACACTTTATGAGTAAAATCGTTATAATCTTCATATTAAAGTTAAAAAACATATTTAAAACAAAATTTTGTTGTTGTAATTATTTTTTATAAATAATGAAATACCAACGATTTTATTTCACATGTGACTACTAGAAATCCTTTGATACAAATGTGTACATAGATATAATACTTTTTTAAATATAGCCTATCATATTTTAACTTTCCATTTGAATGGACTTCTTTTCAACAACTGGACATACGTCTTTATAAGATTTTTTTGGTTTTATTTTCAATCACATTATCAATAATGTTTTTTTAACATAAAATATATCATATAAAATAAAAGCTAATGATAGCACTTTATTTAAATGACTGAATAGCCTGGTTTATTTAATACAAAACACAAGGAAATACGCGTTGTTATAACTACTAACAAACAAAGAAAGATAATTTAGCTCTATTATATAGCATTAGTTATTTTCATTCATGCCTTATTTTAACAGTAACAACCTCGTTATCAATGAGTAGCACCTGAATACAGGGCTAACCTATAGTTACTAACTACTTTATTATTATTAGTAATTTTTTAGCACCGCGTCTTAATACCAGTTGGGTTTATACACATATGTGCTTTATTCTGTTGTACTAGATATTAGAAAGTAACAGTTAGAGAAAGTGTTCCCACATTTGCATCGAGGGGGAGTTGAAAATCATTTAGGAAAAACCCTCAGTACACCCAACTGGGAACGAACCATGATCTCCCCGTCATTGGCAGTTTAATATATTCTTGTTAATGATGAGAATAATTTATCCTGAAAGTTATGTATACATTGATTTTTACACTTTCGTATGAATAAATAGTTAGCCTCGAGAATATGACGTGTCTTGACGTTTAATGTTCCTCCTAGCTCAAAAAGTGGGCTTTCAATTCTGTAC
Organism: Timema monikensis; assembly: GCA_902151445.1. NCBI lineage: Eukaryota > Metazoa > Arthropoda > Insecta > Phasmatodea > Timematidae > Timema > Timema monikensis. Next base: position 169,649 of record CABFVZ010000519.1, read on the forward strand.
ATCCTCTGGTGTTTTCATCTGTTCCTATGGGGTGTCCTGGCGGTCTAGAGGTAAGGTGTCGGACTTCTGTGCTGGAGACCGGGGTTCAATCCTTGGTCCCGGCACACATTTATCTGATTACCAAACCCTTCCTTCACCTCTGACAAGACATCTTGTGAATGTGGGGAATGCCAGGCCTCCACAAATGCCAGGCCTCCACCGTGGTTCGGATTCCACGTTAAACTGTAGGTCCTCCATTTCATCTCACAATCACCCTACCCATTACACATTAACGTAAGTGCGTATAACCCAACGGGTAGTAAGACGTAGTGCTAGTAATAATAAATAATAATCTTTTCCTATGTATATTTCTATGTATCTATTCGGTGCTTTAGCCAAAATCATTTAAGTACGGTATTTAGTTCAAACGATACATTTAAATATTATATGGTCATACTTCAAAGCCAAATCGTTATTTTGATTCTATAATTAAAGTTTAGGGAATTTTACCGATGACTGATTTTTGAAAATTCCAAATTTTTCATAAATGGCTCTCAAGAATTTATTCAAAATGAACAGCTTGGGAGCGTTTTATAAGGCAAGTAAAGCTAGTTACACATCCTTTATTTTAGAGAATCTTATCGATTAAAATGTATACTAATAGCAACTAATTTTCAAAAATTGGAAAACTTTTAAAAATGGTCTTAACATTCTTTTCTAAATGAGTCTCTAGTGTATATCTTACACTAAGCATGAGAATGTGTAATCGATTTTCTAAGAATATAATTATTTGAAGTTAGTTTTCAAGGGACATATTTTTGAAAATTCCAAATTTAATAAATGGTTTTATAAATTTTGTTAAAAATTAGTTCTTTTTCCATATGATTAATATTTTATTATTATTTGTTGTTGTTGAGGAAAATCTATTTATTTTTAAAAATTGTGTGACAAATATGGGAATGTACGAGTATGTTTGATTAGGACGTATAATATTAAAAAAAAATATTGCTGTATACCACCTCACTGCGAACCTTTTGAAACCTATTAATAGGCCACAACTCACATTTATGGTAATAGGGGGACAAAGGTGTCTGTTTGGTTTACCGATAATAAAGAAGGGGATCTGTGTGGACTGCGAGAATTTTTCCGAAATAGTTTTCCACTCTCCCTCCTTTAAATCCTGTACATAATCTCTAAAATTGTTTATCTTTCTTATAGCGGATACATTAGTATTAATGTGCAGACAGCCCGAACAATTAGTAAGATGAGGTGCGCTGAAAAATAAATACAATAACTAATTAAACGTCAACTTGAGTGTTCTATGATATTTTTTGTTGTTGCGTTAAACGAAAGAAAAATTAAGGATTACTTATTATAATATGGACACAAATTATAAATTTGCTCTTAAAATCCAGTAAAATAGCCAAATAAATAGCATAATAAATTTATTGGTGCATAAAAATCACCAGAGCTCAGATTTTGATGATCAAAAAATGTACTATAAAACAACCTAAAAAAAAAAAACTTCAAATTTTCAAAAACTGACCAAAACATATAGACAAAAATTAATAAATCCACACAACTAAATCAAACACGCACTTTAAAAAAATGTAAATTGCAATGAAAAGCCTTTGACAACTAAATTTTTTTATTCAGCCAACTAGAACAATGATGTACAAATATCTGCTTCAGAAGTAACTGCTATCCCTGTTCCAACACAACCCTCTCATGCTTAGTCTCACCAGGAATGTTTCTTTTACAACCTACAAGAAATTAACTACTGAGGATATACAATTCATTGCCTACATTATCTTCTTATTCAAACAACTGTGGGTGAAAAAATATATGTTTGAGGATATGCATTTATACAATACTAATAGTATTTAAAATTATACTTACTCAACATGAATGCCTAAAAATGCCTAAAAAATGGGTGTGTGTACTTATGTACGCGCGTGAGAAGTTATACTTCTTTGGCATCATTAAAAAATAAAAAATAATTTAATAATATTTACTATTAATTATGTTAAATAATAATATTTTAATTTATATCAATAAATAATACATACGGATAGTTAACCTCAATTATATTGTAGCACTTGAAAAAGTCTATAAGCACATTTTTTTTCACTAATATTTACGAATAGTAAATAATATTAATCAAAATATTCAATTTAAATCACTACTGAATATAATTTATTAGCACATATATAATTCGCACTTGTATGAAACTAAAACACGTGTTGTGAATGTAGAAACTAGAAACATGTGGATAAATATTATATATATGAAAACAGTGATCAGAGGCGACGAGCGTACCAACATGCGCGACTAACAGAGGTTCTATTTCTATTTTGTTGGTAGCTTTTTTTTTTCGAGACTTAATGAGCGGTTTAACTTCAACCTGTTACTTTTGTGTTACAGTGATGCGCGCGCATCTTAAAATTTCACTCTCATCATTTTTTCATTACGCGCCTAAAGAAGTATAATTTCAAAATTGGGCAAACCAAGAATATATGACCTTAAATTATAAAATGATAAAAATTGGCAAAAAAATTATGTATACTTTATAGATTTATAAAAAATAATGATCATAAGTTTACATACTTATGATTATTTATGTGACGACTCTAGAAAAAGATGAACTGTAATGAAAATCTGAGCACTGGAAATTACATACCGGTACATATCCGTGCATCGCTCTCATAACCTAATTAATACGGGAAAAATTATCACCCATTTTAGTGGTTGAATGATCTTAGGCGTCCCTCTCGCAATATACAATACTGCCTATGACGGAGAAATTGGAGTTTAAATATTTGTTGGGTTTACTGAGACTAGTTTTTTCTTAATGGTTTTCTATTCCTCCCTCCACGTGAATGCGAGTACGATTCCTATAAATCTATCTTTCGTCATTCCAAATATATTAGGGTTCTTGTTATGGTTGTGTTTCCTGCGGCGGTTTGACTCGCTCACTATAACACAAAGTTTATACTACAAGTAAGGTTTGGATAAGTTATTTGTTAATAAATATCAATAAGATCAAAATAATAATTATAACGCAACGTTTAAACGAGAAGAAAGACCAATTATAATAGTTAACTATTTTTAAAGATATAGTGTAGCGTTTCTGTTTTACGGGTCCCTGCGTTGTGCGCCAATTGAAGTGTTATTGAAATATTACTGCTTACGTTGGGCGCTAATTATGTTTTGGACGTCTCTCTCCACGTCGATCGATGAATTCTGGATCTGGTTCGTCGCATTGGGCGTCGATTGAAGTTATACCGTTTAACTAGCTGATAATTGCCCCGTGGTCGAGCACTAATTAAAGCGGTCTGGTATTTTGATGTAGTGAGTTAATTGGTATTTATAGCCCCTTGATCGAGCGCCAATTAAAGAGTTATTGGTGATTTAAATCTTATATAATTAACACACACTTATCATGTTGACATGTTTTTTATTTCTAAATCTCGGTTTGTTTCTAGAGAAAATAGATAATGTCATCGAAATATATACGCGGCCTATTGTATGATCGTAAGGATCGCGGACAGGAGCTCAAGTTCCGAGTGGTTCAAGGACTGTATGCCAAGTGAGGTTCAATTCCACCATCTTTCGTATATATCCATTGCTCATGGAAGCTTCGAGAAGGTCGTGTTATAAAAAATTAAAATACAAGACAAAAACATCTCGGTGTTACTAGAAGGTCCGAGAGCCGGAAAATGACTCAAGTTACATTTTAAAATCTCTATTCGAACTTTCCAGAAGAGGAAGTTATTATTTAAAATTCGTGAATTGTCAACTTGACTTTACTAACGTCACTTGTCAATGGCGTGTGTCTTCTTAGAAGAAGAATTGCTTTAAGCGCCACGTAATATATTATATAATTTAAATAAAATTAAATATGTTTATAAAATTAGGACGATATTATTGTCAATGCTTTCACATATTCTTTAGGGGCAAGTCAGTTACATTACAATAGGTATAATACGAGTATGTTTATTCAATAACCGCACTATTTTGTATGGTAAGTTTATTTAACCACAATCATAATTTGCAAAAATTGTATATACATAAATAAAAAAATATGTAGGGGAAGTTAAACAATTTAACACACAGATGATTTTAGCATAAGCAAATAGTTTAAGACCTGCTTCGGTGGCCGCATAGTCTATGGCGTAACTACCCTGATAGACCTGACTGCAGTTGACAGGGAGATTGGAGTTCGAATCCCGGACGGATTCTGCAATGTGATTTGCCACCCTGTAATATATTTCCATTTATTTTTCTAGTTTTTAAAATATTTTAAAATTTATTGTTTATTTTCGGGTGATTCAAAGTTCGTCCGCGGTTTGACACGCTATGGTGTCGCGTGTTACAAACTTAATTTATGTCCAGTCACAACAATATAGAGGGAAGATCGTCTAGCAATTTTTATAATAATTAAAGTAATGAGTTTTGTAATATGAAAGACCATTCCCCTCTTTATTAAACACATTTATCCTTCTAAGAAGTATATTGACTCTTTGTTTGCTTTCGTGGCGTCCTCTACATTAAGGCTGATCAAGTGAAAGGCGCGTCAAGTACGAAATGAGTAAATAAAATAAGTAAGAAAAGAAAGTGATGTAAATCTTCCATTCCAGCGCGCATTTCAATTCTGACAAATGGAAATAAACATTTTAATTACTTTTAAAACATCTTTAATTTTCCTATTATTTTATAAATCTTTTCAATATTTATATTAAATTACATTTTATTTTATATTCATACCTAGCTCATGCCCATATCATTTCACTTTTGTTATTATGTATGGACATTCTCTTTGTAATTGAAAAAAAAAAGTTATTGAATTTTATTCCTGGAACACTATTTGAAGAAGATTAGGGTCTTCTTTTTCGGCGTCTTTAAAATATGGGACGAAATCTGTGTGGTTTCTAATAAAATTTGTTTAAAAAGGGGAAACCCAGTTTAAAAGTATCAATACAAATATGAGAGTCTGGCGAAGAACTAGAGCCTTTTTTTTATCGAGAAACGGTGGATTGTGTGCAATTAAGAAGAGTAGACCAATTTCCTACATTTTTATGTTTCAACACGAACATATTTTCTTGGTGAGATCCAGCCAAATCATATATAAATACATTTTTAATTTTTCTCTCTCTCTTTATCATAAAGAATCCAGGATTTATGTAAGATTTTGAGAAAATATTAATATATTCAGACACTTTATCTAATCCAGAGAATTAATTTTTATTTAATGCCAAAATATGAATACTATTGATTTTTTTTCTCAACAATAGTCATACTATTTTTTTTGTGTGCTCAAAACTTAAATAATATTGTATATGCTTATATTATATACACCAGTACGCCCGTGTGAAACTTTTGCTCATTCAATCTTACTCTTCCCCCGCTTTACCTCCCCCCCCAAATGTAGTCTTTTGAATTAATTTTGAATTAAATACTCAGCGAAGTGTTTAAACAAACAATGTGTTTTAACGTAAACTGAGTAAGCTATGTCAGAACTCGGTAAAAATTCCTATCCACTGATACCTTATTCATCACTGTAGGCTTTGTATTAGTTGAGAAAAAGGGATGTTGACAACAGAAATAATATATGGGATATATATATATAATTAAGCAATAAAAATAACAAATCTCATGACAGTTGAATTTGGGAATGAATATAATACCATGTGTGTGTATATATATATATATATATATATATATATATATCTGGTATTAAGCAATAGAAATAACAAATCTCATTACATTTGAATTTGGGAATGAATATAATACCATATAGAGGAGAGTAGGGTATTATGGAATACCATTTACATTTTTTGTATGTAATTTACTGTTTCTTAGTAAAAACTCCCCAAAGCAGGATGAACACATCCTGTAATTAACTATAGTTAATTTTAACATGTGTAAAAAACTATTATTAATTTTCTTGTTTATAAAAAATAAAAATAATAAAAATATAACAAACGGAGGGTAATATGAAATAGTCGGGTAGTAAGGAATACGAGGTTTATACAATGAAAAAGCCATCTAAAGTACAGGAAACCTATTTATTTCTAATTTGAAAAACCAAAACTTTAATATAATGAGTACTTCATGGAAATAGACAGAAATCGCACACGTAATCTGCCTTTTCTGCCCCTGTACAGTCAAGATGAGCCCACAAAGAGCAGCTTAAACACTGAATCCAAATCTCCCCTTTGGAATCTTCGGAGAATTTTCCATCACAGAAGATGCACTCAGTGTCTTTGTTGTCCGGTTCTTTTCCTGGTGGCATGTAGTCCATTACAGATGACACATCAGAATGGAAAGATTCATCGTTGCTGGAGTCATCTCTAGTTGGATTAGTCGCCTTAGGCCTGGCTTTAGAAGAGAGGTTGAAGTTTAATTTTTTAACAGGGGGTCTTTGAGCTTTTGTTCTCTTTTGTATTTTCAAAACTTTGAGTTCCTTCTTCGTCTGTTGTTCTTCCAATCCGGTCTCTAATTCTTTTTTATATGGAGAGCATGTTATTATAGAGGAGGAACCAGCTTTTCTGCCTCTACTTGATTTATGTTTTTTTGGAGGTGGGGGTGAAATCTGAATTGGAAGGACAAGATTGGTCGACTTTGGCTTTACAGGAACAATCACATCAGGAGTTTTGGATGAACACGGTTGAGGTGAATCATAAAGGGTTGATGGACTTGGAATGGGGGCAGGTGTTGGTTCAATAGGTCTTGTTTCAGGCCTTGGAACTGTGAGTGTTGAAGCAATGAAATCCTCACTGCTAAAAACATTTCTATTGACAGGATAAATGCCAGTCGCTTTGAAACCATTAACTGCAATGTCCCCACGTTGTACTTTAAGGTATGCCCTGCCAAATAGCTCCATCATATCAAAAACACTCAAGGGCCTTGAACTGTGCCGTAAAAAGGATCTCACTTCCTCACTATAATGAGATTTTAATGGACCCATGAAGGTTTTGTCCAAGGGTTGGATTTTATGTGAAGAGTGGGGAGGCAGACATATGATCGTAACATGATTTTCTCTAGCTAAGTTGATAACGTCAATGTTATTCTTGTGGGTTGCATGTCCATCAAGGAAAAGCAGGACAGGTGAATCAGCTGAGGGTTTTGCAACATCAATGAAATGTCTAAACCATTTGGTGAAGATGTTTGTTTGTATCCAACCACTTGGGTGACAAGAGGCTATGGTTCCTGGCGGGGCACCTCTAAGCAGCTGTTCATTCATGTTTTTACGTGGAAATATGACAAATGGTGGTATGAAGTCACCTCCAGCACTCATACAAGGAACTATGGTAACAAGGGAACCTCTTTCAGCTGATGTAAGGGACCCGATTTGTCTCTTCCCTTTCAGACCTATTACACGAGGGATTTTACTTTGAACTACAGACAAACCGGTTTCATCTACATTAAATACCCTGTTAGGAGGATAGTTGTGCTTTTTGAAAACAACGTCGATCAGGTCAAAAAACTTATCAAATTCGTCTTTATTAAACCCCCTGGCTCTGGCAAAGGATGTACCCATCGGTTTACGAACTGAAAGTTTTGGATTCCTTTTCAAGAAAGCATAGAACCAATCTTTGCCTGCGGCTTCATCCTTAAATGGATGGGGAATGTTATTGCGAACTGCAAGTTGGTAGGCAAGATTGCATACTTCCCTTTTGGTTAGTCCATAGAACATTGCCTCCATCTCAACTAAGTACTTCTGTAACTCATCTTCTATTTCTTTCGAAAACACTGGCTTACGGCCTAGAGTAGTTGAGGCGGCTACCTTGGCACTTTTCTCATTACTGTTGGCAAGCCGGAAGAGAGAAGCTCTGGGAACTTGGAACTCCTTAGACGCCTTGAGGTACCCCATCTTCTTCTCCCGAACAGCTTCTATAGCCAAAGTCATCTGGTTCGGACACCAACGTTTTCGCTTCTTTCCCTCATCTTTCTTCTTCTTAGGCATATCTGAAAAAAAATTCAGACGATTTAAAACCCTTATAGTTAACAAAAGGGAGGGGTAAACTTAAAACGAACAAAACATACAAGAAAACTAATGGCTTGCAGGTTTAGTCTGTAGGCAACTGTTTAAATGGCAATAAAATAATTTTATATTTACACCTCAGTGGGCTTACAATTAATTTATAACAGACTAAACTTTGTTTTTTTAATTTAGCCTGACGTTAATTTTGATTTTTTTCATAAATATTGTTTAGAATATAAAGTAACAAAATTAAAAGATAATCTACTTTTCAACCTTTTTCAATATTGTTTATGTCGGGTATTATGGAATACCTAGCATTCCATAATACCCGACACGCCATCTTTGACAGATAGCCTAAAAACTGATGAACAAATACTGTCACTGAAAAACCAATCTCATAACAATAAACTACAACTATTTAGGTGTACATTATGCTTAGTCTTAAAGCTTAAGTCACATTGTAGTAGTTGGTACAAATATTTGAAGGCTTACCTGCAAAAATTCTTGTGAAGCACAAAACAAAATTCGTTCCGTAGCGAAGAGTTAAACAGCAACAGGCGGTCAACTCTCAAAGTAGAGCATCATGGGAGTCTTTTGAAGTAGTTCATGCTATTTCCGAGAGATAGTAGCACTAAACAGAACTAAAACCTGAGTATTCCGTATTTCCCGACTATTCCATAATACCCTACTCTCCTCTATATATATATATATATATATATATATGGTATTATATTCATTCCCAAATTCAACTGCCATGAAATTTGTTATTTCTATTGCTCAATTATTTATGATAGTGAAATATATTTTATGTTAGCTTGTAAGATTTTAATTGTAATAAAAGGACGCCCTTAGTTAGGCTTGGGAATTGGACACAACGAAATAATAATGACAACTCAAGAGAAAGTTACAGTAACTGTGATTTTTTTTACTGTAGTTTAAGTTAGTACAGCTATTAATTTAGTGATTAATTTTATTAAGATTGTTCAAAGTATTTTTCTACATATTTTTCTCCAACTTTAGTAGGGATTTTGAGCAAACCATTGTTATGAGTAAGGTAGTGTCATTAATACTAATGTAATATTGTTCAGCAAGAGTTCCCGAACACATTCAGTGGTCTCGAGTTTGAGAAGACATCGTGCCACTGTCAGAGTAGGTCGAGCTAGACATTAAATTTTTTTTTTTCTCCTAGTTCCTAGGAGTGGCACCCACCAATTATAGATTAATCACATAGTACAATATGTATGGATAATTTTAAGTGGTATCATGGTTACCCTTTGTTGTGTTATATGAGGAAATTTTATTAGAATGTACTGAGGTTTTTTTTTCCAAAATTGTTTTACATTATACCTCTACATACATGCTCATGCGGGTACACTTCCTTTAAATTCAACATTCTTCACTCCTAACTCATTAGCGTAATTAATTCATATGAGTATAACCTGAACAGGTAATAAGGCGTGGTACTAAAGAAATAGTTTAATATGTTTATCATGTTACGTACAATTTGTCACTAAAAATAATTTTTTATACATTTTAGCAATTAATGAAAGCTTTTTGTTTTATGACGTAGAGAACGCCCCCTCCCCCTTAATTATATACTATATTTACAAACAATTCTAGAAACAAACAATATTTTATTTAGATATAACCATTTATTGGCGTGTTGTGAATATAAAAACACCTACTTTAGTTTGTTTACATAGTACATTTGTGCCAACACCGAATTTAATTATTTTCACTTCCCAACTAATAAAACTTTGAACTTTCTTAAACATGGTAGAACTCAAGAAGATGAGTAGAATTTAAAATATATACAATTTTTTGGTCTTACCTGTGAATAAGACAATAATATCAATTTTTACCAAATAGCAATATGAAAACATTTATTTAGCAATGAATACAAACTCCCGTTGTATCGTAGTCTTCAGTGGTTATAATAATAACTAATTGTCGGTTATGTTCCAATTTACGCTACAAGTATGAGCCTCTAGTATGTGTTAATATAATATAAATCTTTCCTTGGTTTTCGATTTCCTAAGCGGGATATTCGAAAATTTTAATTCAATCTATCAGAAAACAGCTGATTTTGTGTCCTTTTTCCATTTAATATGTTTTACTGCTTGCTACCTGGACATCTCATTTGAATTTTAAGTAATTATTTTTTTTTAACAAAGATTTCCTTGAAGTGAATTCTTCTTTGGATTCAAAGATTTATTCTTGGAATTCAAACGTTTATTCAAAGGACGGGAGACGGAAGTGATCAGGACAATTTAAATAAAAATGTGAGGCTTCCAAATCAATTATATTGAGTGATGATAATGTAATTCTTGTTCGCCGAGTTAGAAATTCAGAATATTTCGAGTGAGGGTTGTGCTTCACAACAAGAAATGGTTTCAAATATCTTAATAGCATGATGTACGAGGAAACTACAGTAATGAATGTGGGAATTGCCCAATATATCACTTTATCTAAATTACTCCGATCAAAATTTCACCAGAATTTTTACAAGCATTTTTAAAGAAGACTTTTTTTTAAAAACTTTTATGAGTAACATCAAATTTAATCCAAATTATATCTACCAGAATCTACAACCATCGGTGAACCCAACATACTTTATATGCAAGCCACAAGAATAAATTTAGCGCAATAAATTCGTCAATTAAGGAAATTATGCTACAAAATAGTTATTAATAATGCATTTTTCAACATCCTAATCTTTTGGCCTTTTTGTCCTTCCTGCAAACATATATAAACTATATTTATATTTTAATACAACTTTAATTTTGTGTATCATAACAAAATCTAGTTATACTTTTCATTGTTTAGTTATAATATAATTTATTTTATTATTTTAAAAAATGGTCAGATTTTATAATACAATTTCAACGATATATTTTTTATCTATTCAAAATAATTTGATTCTGGTCAAGTGAAATACTATTTTATTTTTTCTGTAAATTTGAATAATTTATTGTTAATCCTAGCGTGTGTTAGTGAAGCTTCACAGGGATAGTTTTAAGGATTTCTAAAGCCTACTAACAATATAAGACAAACAGATTTTTTCTTATTTTAAAATCTTTTTTCTTTATTATATGTTTACCCTCATACATGATTTATTCTCAAGGCAACATATTTACATTGTTAAAGGTTTTTTTCTGTGTATGTTTTTGGAAAGGTATTATTGATATTCATGACTATGTGGGCAGCATTATTATTCTTGGCTGTTTGTCAAAATAGCCAGGTATATCATAAAATGTTGTAACTATCCTAAACCATTTAAGCTACCTTTAAATTATTTTAGTTAAAATAACTATACAAATATTATTATTTATCATGTAAAATAGTCCTCAGATACTAATTAAAACAAAATCATTAAGACAATTTTCAAAATTTCAAATTAAAAAACAGTAATTATCAATAAACTAGTACAATTTTTTAAAGAATATAATAAATATACAATTATGTACTGTGTAAATACTTTCTAGATACCTATTTTAAACCAAATCGTTAATTTAAAAAAATCTCATACAAAAAAAGAACTGTTATAATTATATATCACTAAACGATTTTTTTTGCCAAAAAACAAGTTGGCTATCTTTACAGTAACATTTGTTATATCAACCATTTCTCAGGTATCCATTTTAAACAAAATCACTGGAGACATTTTTGAAAAATTTGGAATAGAAAAAATTATTAGTTAGCTACCCTTAATTTTAAGAGTTAGGTCAAAGTAAAACATTCCTTAAATTGTTTCAGATCTGTGGTCAGGTACAAACATACATACATGGGAACAGACAGAAATAGTAAAATCAACTTTTTTTTGTGTCGGCGGGACATAAAACCTAAATAATATATATTTAGCACCGCGTCTTACTACCCGTTCGGGTTATACGCTTTAAGTACTAATTACGCTAATGGATTAGGAATTGGGAAGGTTGAATTAGAGGAAGTGAACCCGCATTTGCGTGGAGGGAGAGTGGAATACCATTTAGGTAAAACCACCCCCAGTTCACGTTAGCCAACTAAGCCACCGAGGCGGGTCATAAAACCTAAAGATCCATCATAATCTCGAGGTTGAAAATTTTCACGATTACAACACTTAATAAGGCTGCCTTTATACTAGGAAACTCCGTTGGAATCGGTTTCATTAAATCAATTTAATGTGAAATTGCAATCGATTTCTCGAGGCGTTGAAGTTCTTGTGAAATGTTTCAGAAACTGAGATGAAATAGCACCTCTCAAGTCTTGATAATGTCTTGCTAATGAAGAAACAGAAGACTGAGCATACGTTCGATTTTATCTTCACATAAGGACAATATACATTATCTGACAAGCTGTGATTTGACGAAAAGAAATTCTTAAATTATTTACGGATGTCAAGAGCATCATTCCATGAACTACTAGGCTACATCAGGTTTTATATGGACTTTTGAAGAATATAAAAAATTAGTTAGGTTTAAAATAAATAATAATGGATTTTATAACGTGCTTTGAAGTCATACGTATGGAATCCCAATATATTATCGAATTATAAAATGCGAGGGGGGTCTGTTTCCTGAAATTGGTTTACTAGTTCAAACGGCTATATTTGAAACAATGCTGTGTGTGAAACAAAAACTTTCGTCAGAATTTCGGTTTAGGTTTCACATTCTACAACTCGAACCACGAAATTGATCGCAGGCTATTATAAACACTCCCGTTTGACCCAATGTATTTTAGTTTCCCATGAAATCGATTTCATGATACAAATTTCCTTGGAGTTTCCTAGTATAAAGGCAGCCTAACAATATCACCTTTTTATTTAGTTTGTTTTATATACGATATAGGGGATTATTTTAACAATAATTGTACTTAATGCCACAGCATATTGCTTAAAAATACATGCATTATATTAAGATTAGAATCATTTGAGAAACAATATTGATAAATAAAATAATGAATCAGATAGCCGAAGCTATCATCTATGCATTTTAGTGAGGATAGCACCTCTTAGATATCATATCCTGAAAATTGAAAAATGACACCTGATAAATATATAATATATATTAATATATATTAATATATATATAATATATTATATATATATATATAATATTGATAAATGATATCTAAATAAACCATTCATTTAAGTTTTATACCAACAACTTGACATGTCCTCAACATATTGATTTGGTTTCCATTCAGATGATCAATAATGTAGTTTTAAATTTCCCATATAAAATATATAAAATAATGGTAGCACTTTATTTAAACGGTTGTTTGATCTTGTTTATTTCCATACACACAGGAAAATAAATACGAGTTGTCATCTCAAATAGTATACAACCAACCTGAAATTATATTTTTATTATCACCAACATCTTTATTATGATTGTTTAACATCCTGTATACATCCCTAGTACATAGTTTTATTTATTTGATGTTTTTAATGTGAACTTTCTGAGCCGACTGATTATTTCAACACACGTGAATTTCTATGAGCGAGAGCGAAAGGGCCTACCAATTTTGTCGGGACAGGTATTTTAACATACCTTCTAGGTTTCTTTTACATACCACAATTGACATTGGACTGACGGCAGGAAGTCAACCGAAGGAAGTCGTGCAACAGATTTTTATCACTCAAGTAATATCCATCAACCCCGGCTGGGTTTGAACACACAAATAGTCCATAATTAAGGAGTACTTTTTTTTTTAACAATAGGAATAGTTTATCCTGAAATATAGGCAAACATGAATTTTTTTTAGCACCGTGTCTTACCACATGTTCAGGCTATACGTATATGTACTAACTACACTAATGAGTTGGGGATGAGGAAGGTTACATTTAAAGGAAGTGTAACAGAATTTACGTAGAGAGAGATTGGAAAATAGTTTAGATAAAACACCCTCAGTACACCCAACCGAGATTCTGATCCCAATTTCCTTGTAAACGGTGTAGTGAAAAACTTTCTTCTATTCTTTATATTTCTAGTATACTTTCAGTGTCTTCTAAATATGTTTACTTAATAACAGTTAATATCAAGATATATATAAAAATTGTGCTATTGTTGGGTGCCACTCCTAGGAGCTAGGAGAAAAATATAATAATGAAAAAAAACATTTACCTCGGCTAATTCAGACAGTGGCACGACGACTCTCAATACTCTAGATCACTGGGGAATACTTAAAATAAAAACATTAGCAATTTAAATAAAACATGGTTTGTTGAAATAAAATGTAGTAATTTAGACTACAATAAAAAAATGTATAAAATATACAATTATTGGAACTTTTGTGGATTTATTGTTTTCTTTTTTACCACATCCCAATCCTACCTATGGAATTTCGGATAGTTATAATTCTTCTAATTTTACAAAAAATAAAATAGTATTGTTGAAACAAAAAAGAGAGAGAAAGAAAAAATCAATAAAATTAATATTTAGACATAAAATAAAATGTTAATTAATTCTCTGAATTAGTCTTTCTGAAAGTTCTTACATTAATTATGATTTTTGATTAAAAAAAATAATGAATTTAAAGTTGAAGAGTTGGCATGACCTCACCAATGAATTAGTCCATGCTGAAAGAACACCAACTTCAGAAATTTGTTTCACTTTATTAATGTTAACTCGTCCACATTTCTTTAAAAAATAAACAGTCTAGCTCTTGCACATACACTTAGCTTTCCATTTACTTCTCACACCTTACTTTACAATCATTAATTCACTTTAAAAATAAATTAAATTAAGAGCTCCACAGATTTCGCTCCATGTTAGACCAACACCGAGGAAGAAGACCCAGTCTCCTACCGAAAGTCTTCGAAAATCAAATTTAAAAATGTTCTATTTTTTACTTCCAAGTCCAAAGAGAAAACTAATATATTAAAACAAAATATAAAATGTTGGCTATGGACTAGGGATAAACATAAAATACAAAGTAGGTTTAATATAAATATTGAAATATATGCCAATGAATGTGAACAATGTTTTCTTAAAGAATTAAATGTTTATTTATATCTGTCAGAATTGAAAAGCGCGCTAGTTTGGAGTTATTTATATCTTGCCATGCTTCCTTCTTTTACGATCACGAGACCCGCCACTCACTTGTTTGACAGATCTGCGCATGCGTTGAAATCAATCATGGTTGACATTCAAAATAAATAAAAGAAGCGTCAACAAACTTCTTAGAAGGATAATTAATATGTTTAATAAAAGGTAAGTGTTCTTCCTTAGGTCAAAATTCCTTATTTATATTATTTAAAATAATGTTATACGTTGTTCCCTTCGTCCTTTTATTTTATTGAATGGATGTAAATAGTATTATTTGTCAGGCCAGCATTACAGCGTGTTAAGCGGCGGCCAAACTTTGAAGTGCTTAATTTCAAACGAAAATAAATTGTAAACTATTCAAAAAAATTCGAAAAATATAGGGGAATACATGGTAGGGTGGCAAATAACGTTACAACAGCAGTCTAGTCTATTGCGAGAGTGAAATCCTTAGACCATCCAGCCACTGAAGCAGATAATTTTTATTAAAAAAACACATAGATATTGTACTCCAATCCTCTGTGAGATGGTTGAATGCTACTAATAGGTTACTTTTTGCACTTTTTGACACTTGGATAAATATGTCACTCTCGTATTATCTGGTTATTACTGGCGATGGGGAAGTCTAAGTGCAAATTAAATCTTGTTGTACTGAGATAGTTTTTTACTAAATACATTTCTCAACCTGCCTCAACTCAAATCATATTGAATTTCCTCTAAAACATTCTACCTCACACACCATAACACATCAGTGCGAACATCCCGGACGGCAGGTAAGACGCTGTTAACGGGACGGGAATAGATGACATGACAATATATTTTCAATTTTTCCGTTGATGTCTGGTGATACATGTTCATGAGGGGTGTTGGCTGGAGTCAACTTTTTTCCTTTTGAATTATGACAATGTAGGGATGAGCTATCGAAATGAAAGTATCGATACTGTACTCATTAAAATTATCGGAAGAAAAATATTGAAAACTTACTAGTATCAAAAGAAAAATATCGATAAAAGTAGGTATAGGTATCAAAATTTTAACCCGGAAAAAGTTTTTTTGTCTAGTAATAGTAATAATTTTAACTTTTTCATTATAATAATTGTATTTTCAAATTTATTTAAACACTGAAAAATATAATAATATAACCATATTATAGTATACTTAAGTCTTTCACGTTTACAGTAGCCCAATGGCTTCTTTGGTGTTGACTGACAGCTTTAAACAGTTACCAGACCAAATTATGTATCCCTACGCTGAACCATATGATCTGAAAAAAACATGTGTTTAGCAGCTATCACTTTTGACACTCAAAGTTTAGGTATATACCCAAGTTTTGACTGTCAGAAGTCAGCTGTGAGCTGTCAGTCAGCACCAAAGAAGCCATGGGGCTACTTACTCTATGTTACGTGTTGGAACTTGGATATAAGAGATAGTATTGTATAATAGATATTATAAAGAGTTTTACCATTCCAGTTTTCAAAACGTCTATGAAATTGTAGCTGATGAAAAGTTATTTAACAGCTAATTATGATTAGTAATACAGTCAACTCTCGATTCTACGACCCTTAGAATAGCGTCCTTCTCGAAGTAACAACCCTTTTTTTTGGGGAACCATGAAAAATGTGGGAAAAAAGGTTGAAAAGTTTAAGGAAATCGGCTGTAAAATGTGTTTGTTGCATTTATTTAGAGTCACTGCCTTGCAATTATCTTTGTGAGCGCTGTATTACTAGTAACGGGAGTGGGTCAGGTATAAAAATAGACACCACCTCATCAATGCCAGCCAATAGCACTTGACTCTGTCCAACCCCTCCCACAAGCAAGACAATGTTTCACCACGCGCGACTGCCGCTACATCACGCGCCATGCTTGCTTTTGCCATTGTTATTTCGATTCTAGATTTGGTTACTATTTTGGTTTGATTTTATGAACAATTTTTGACGACCCATGCTATTGTTTAACATTGTTATTTTGATTTGGTTACGTTTTTGGTTGGATTTTGTGAACGATCTTTGATGACCCACACTATTTGTTGTCTAAAAAAATGCAATTTTTTCGTATGAAGGTCAGGGGTGGAACAATATCTGTTAAAATTCCAATAACGACCCCTTCGAAATAACGACCCTTTTCCAGGGAACCGTGAAAAGTCGTAGAATCGAGAGTTGACTGTATAAGTTTCAATCTATCTTCTACCATTATGGCTATGAATTATGATAGGTTAAAATAAATTGAATGCTAGAATTGCTTCTTGCTTGTCATGCAGAAAATGAGTGAACATTGAGAAACAGTGTCATTTGTTCTTAAGCCACAGTTCACCCTAGTAAACATTTTAATACCGGCATGAGTGGAGATAAAAAAAGTTGTTCATATCGATACCGATCCGATATTGGACTGTGAGTATTAATGTCAGTAAAAGTATTGGTAAAATATGTATCGAACAAAATAATACTAGTATCAAAAGGAATGTATCGATATTAGAAAAGTATAGATACATTTTTCACATCCAAAGACGCATGTATCTGGAACTTATCCTGACCTAAGACAGAAATTGTTTGTTGCACTGACTTGACTTTCGCATTGTTCATGGTCAGGGTTTTATAAAAATTTATTATAGTTATTTATGGACCACGTGTTACTACCCTTTTAGGATATAAGCATAAGTACTAATTACCCTAATAAGTTAGGAATAATAAAGGTTACATTTAAATGACGTGTACCCTCATTAGTGTGGAGGCAAAGTGGGAAACCATTTAGGGAGAACCACCCTAATTACATCAGACCGGGTTTTGAACCCTGAATCGGCAATATGATTTATTGTGAGATTGAAACCCTTAAGACCACGCGGCCACTGAAATAGGTCTTTATGATGTTCGTACAACTTTTTTTTTCTCACTATAGAACAGTAAAATATAGTAAAATGGATTTAATTCAATGCTACCAGAATTTTACCGTCATATTCTACCAAAAGTTACACTTTAAATTCGTTCATGATAAAAACACAATATAGTTCAGATTAATAAAGTAGGTAGCGCTCCCTTAATACACTGATTTTCCCTCACCGCTGTGTGTATTGAGACAACAATCTGTACGCGTGGGAGATAACCATCATAACGCCATGTTTTATATGTTCGCTAGTTGACATTGTGACGTCACAAACCACACTTGTTTACCTGCGTCATCATGGTGTTTTTTTTTTTGTCAGGGAGATGGGGACATATTTTATTTTTTTACTGTTTTCACTGTTTAGTGGACGTTGTATACCCGATGTCAACCTGTTTGGATCGCCACTATAGGTATGCCCAGGGTGTTTCCCCTTCCCCTGTAGCCACGCACACAAACATACCTACCTGGACAAGGGGGCGTGTCCGTGATTTATATCAGTACTGGGAACAACCGACAGATAGAGGACGTGTTATCGCTAGCACAGCTTGATACCTTGCCACTGGGACATTGTCGTTACTGAATTACAGGCTTAGGAGGAGAAACAATCTATGATACGTTGTAAGGCTTTTGTTTGTGTTATGTATTCAAGAGCACCGCCTGTTTGAAGGAATATATTTCCACACCATCGTGTATTTTATAGGGATGACAGCTAGGTATCTTCGAAACCACTAAAACAATTAATAAATAAATCGCATCCCTCCCCCATTAAAATAATTATCATATATATGTATAACTTGAACAGACAGTAAGACAGGGTTAAAGAAACCAGTATGTAATATGTATTAATTATGTTCGAATTTTATCTTGTAACCCTATTAAGGCCACTTTATTTTCTATTTTTTTTAACATCGCGTCCTACTACCCGTTCGGAATATACGCTTATGTACTAATGGCTCTAATAGTTTTAGGGATCAGGAGGGCTATATTTATTTGAAGTGTACCCGAATTGGCGTGGAAAACAATTTTGGAAAAAACACCCTTAGAACACCTGACCAGGATTAGAACCTCGATCTCTTTGTCATCGGCAGTCTATTCTACTGCGAGAGTAGCACGTTAGACCACGTGACCACTGAGGTGGGTTTTATTTTTATTTTTTATTGAGGAAGGCTGTATTTATGTTTCTAACAATTCCTTTTTATCTCAAAGCTTTAAAATTTTGAGTAAAATATATTTTAAAATGAGCTGATGTCACCTTATCATTAATTAAAACTCATTTACATTTTTTTTAAATCATAAAAGTTAAAATAATTAAACTTCTTTTCATCCTTGGACCTTTCACCCTAATTTCGGTGTGAACTGTGTTTTTAAATAATACATCCCTTCATAAATAACGCCGAATTGGTGGAATTCCGCAACATCTCTCAGCGCTCTGGCAAATATTTCCCTAAATCTTGTTAAATCGTTCAAACTCATCTTATTCATTATTATTAAAATACGTGATATAGTTAATGTACACATATTTGCATGAAGAGGTAGAGTGGGAGACCATTAGCGGAATAAACATCCTCATTTCACCAGGTAGAGATTAAAACCCTGGACTCCAAGTCACCGGAAAACTTTACTAGATAAGGTGGATGCCCTATCCCACGTGTCCACTGGTTTCAGTTGCTAGTTTGTTTTGGTGTTCCATACTTTAATAAGATAAGATATTGGAAAAGAGAAATTGAGATTTATTGGGTTACATAAGATAAGAGTGATTAAGAGTAATAGTAAAAAAAATGTAAGATTACAATAAAGGTAAGAAAATTTAATTAAAAAATAAAAAATGTTCAAAACAGTTTTTGGAATGAAGGTAAATATAAAGAAAAATAACAAGAAACCGATTAAAATAAAAGTAAAAGCACAAATCCAAGGTGCTATTGCATTCAATTTAGAAATGAAGATCTAAGCTTTGTAGATTTAATATATGAATTATTTAGTATAAATCAATAGAACAAGAATGAAAAAAGAATAACTTATGAGGCTCACACCTTAGCTAAGTTGGTAGAGTGCATATCCAATGAGTTGAGGGTCCCAGGTTCAATTCACGTTATGAGCAAACAATTTATCATCAGTAAAGTGTGTTTGTCTCATTTTACAATAGTGAATTAACGGCCAGGCGTATGCGGATGTAATCAGTTGGTTCTAGAGGTGTACCGATTCAGTAAAAATCGATTACCGTTTGTTTAAAATAATTGTTGTCGCTACTATTATTTACATAGACTTGTCTCAATTATCGATTATTTATTAATAACTATTGGGAGATATGCTTAAGAGAATGATAACAGTTAATGTAAGTAATACAAATTTTTTTTTATTTAAAAACCGACGAAAGTTTGAACTATATTGTTAGTTTTATCAAAGATATGAACTTTATTTTCTTTATCTGGCTATGTAATATTTGCATAACCCACAACCTAGATGCAGTGTATATATAAGTGTTTTTTTGTGTGATTTTGATCACTAAACTCCCACCTAGAATATTTTGCTTTAAATTGTACTTAAAAAATCGATTAATTGGTATAATAATCGCCGATTACAATTAAATACCGATGGAATAATAATCGCCCGATAAGGATTAATCGGTATACGCATCAGTACATCCCTTGTTGGTTCAAAAAGTGCACGTTAAGTACCTCGAATAAATGAAAATTAAAAGTAATATTATTTAAGATAGTGAATTAATTTTTATTGGATCAGATACATATGTGAGATGAAACAATATAAAATGGTCAAGAAAACTATTAATGTTGAAACCAATTAAAATATTTTATAATACAAGTAAGACAACCAGATTATAAAATTACAATGCAAGTAATTACAGTAGAGATAGTTGTGAGTTTTATAAATTATATCAGGATTTAAGTCAATCAATCCTTAATTTTCTTACTATCAATCTTTATCAATCTCATCCTATGTAACTCAATACATTTCAATTTCTCTTTTTTAAGTATTATTTTGTCTTAAATAACGTTCCCTACTTATAACATTTAAATAAGGTTATATTTTAATAAGTAACCATTATTTAATTAGCTTTCAGTACATGGTAAATTCCCGACAAATGTTGGTGTTTTAATGGGTAATATATTACGGGTGTTCTTACTTTGACATTCTAGGCCTTTGTACGCGGAAATAAAGGGGACAGGGAGGGTGCCCACCTAAGATCCTTTGGTCTGGAGGACCACTCTTAGAACGAAGGGATATCATTACAAATGGACATAAATGGTATGGAACTCCACATAGACTTTATCGTTCTATTGTTTTAAAATTGAGATATTTACTCAGAATTCGTAATATAATATACACTAGCGAATCCGAGAACAAATTGCGCTATACATACGTAAAACTTTTTTGACTCACAGTTTTCAATTTTACAATTCTATTTTTAAAAATTAACGTCTTCATTTGTATATTTGGACCAATAAGAAATATTGATATTGGGTCCCCAAGGGTCAACTCTACGTATTAAAATTTTGACTTCTGGTTAAAATTATTGTCATTTTATTAGGGGATCAACATATTATGGTTATCGCATTGCTACTTAATTTATCTTTTATACATTTTGACCAATAAAATAGGTAATTATTGACTATTGTTTCTAAAATGATAGAGATAGATAATTGATGTACAAACATTTCCCCTAAGAGGTTAAAGGAAAAACATCAACTTTTTGAAAGATTTATTTATTTGCTTACTCTATGGCCTTAGAGAATTATTGCTTTTAAACTTAAGTAGTATCTCTTCACAACTTGAGCTCACAATATTGTATAAATATTTGCCAATATATCAGACACTATTGGTTTTATAAAAATATATTTCAAGTAAAAGATGTTTGTTATAAATAGATCTACATTTAGCAATGATAAGTGATTTCATATCTCAAAGAATTACGCAGATAAATCTGAAAATTAGAATTTACGCATCAGACGGAGCCTTTAAAGTAATTTTGACGAAGTTTAAAGTAGCCATTTGATTTGTAATATTGATCAAAGCTTAGAAATGAAATTTAATCAAAATCGTTAAAGCCGATTTTGATAAAATCAAATTTTTCTCTTTCTGCCCCTAAGGAAACTACCCTTAATTTTAAGGTTGGATGTCCAATTCCAAATATTCCTCGGGGTAAACCTATGAAAACCCTCTATACCAGGTTTTAGCCCAATTGGTAAAATAGTTTAAGCTTTAGCCCGAGGTACAGACTGACAGACAGATTGACAGACATACAGCATTTCAAAAACAACTTTTTAGGGTTCGCTGGAGGGGGTGGGGGGCAAAATCTCGAGTTAATTCTATTTGTTTACGATCACAATACTTTCTCTACCTGTAAGGTAACGAGAAAGTAAAAGTATTGATATTGGGTCCCGAAGGGTCAATACTTCGAGATGAAATTTCAACTTCTGGTTTAAAATTCTCGACATCTTATGGTTATTACATTGCTATTAAATTCCTAATTTATAAGTTTTTACTAATAAAATAGGTAAATATTTACAATTGAACCTAAAATTATAGAGATAGATCATTGCTGTACAAACATTTCTCCTAAGAGGTTGAAAGAAAGAGAACACACACTTTTTGAGAGACTTACTTATTTATTATTCTATGGCATTAGACAATTATGACATAAATCTTGTAGTATCTCTTTACAACTAAAGCTCACAAAATTATATAAATATATTTGCCAATATCTCAGAAACTATTGGTTTTATAAAAATATATTTCATATAAAAGTTTTTTATTTTTAATGGTTATATAATTTTGCAATGATCAGTTATTTAGTATCTCATATAGTTGCTGAGATACGGAAATTTCTGCTTCTGTACAGTACCCTAAAATTCATTTTCATGGGAAAATGAAAATAGCCAGTTTATTTATAATCTTAATTAACGCCTAGATACGAATTTTAATCAAAATCATTAGAGCAGATTTTGAGAAAATCGATTTTTTCTCTTTTCGCTTTTTATTAAACTACCCTTAATTTTGGGATTAAAAAACACACTGACAGACGGCATTGCAAATACCACTTTTTAGGGTTCGGGGTGTCAAGAGACGTTGACATCCATTAACATTACAGGTTGGATTTTTTTTACGGTCGCAATACTTAACCTTTAATGTTTGAAAAGTTAAAACATATATATATTTACATATAGTTTAAAAGCTATTGGTTTTATAAAAATATGTTCTAATAAAATATTTGTATTATAAATAGATCTACATATTTGTACGATAAGTAATTTAATATCTCATAGTTTAGGAGATATGATAAAAAATGAGATTTTACGCAGCCTTTAAAGTCATTTTTCCGAAATATTGAGAGTAGCCATTTTGTGTGGAATATTTATAAATGTTTTGAAATAAAATTTAATCAAAATAAGTAGAGCTGATTTTGAAGAAATCAACCTTTTCTCTTTTTACCCTTCAATAAACTACCCTTAATTTTAGGGTTAGATATCCAATTCCAAAAACCTCTCGGGGCAACCCTATGAAAACCCTAGATACCAAGTTTTAGCTCGATCGGTAAAATTATTTAGACTCTAGTCGGAGGAGGAACAGTCAAACAGACAGACAGACGGATATTCAAACTCAACTTTTTCAGATTCGGGGAACGTCGAGATTCATCTAAATCTCGAATTAGATTTTTTTTACGATTACAATACTTTATCTACCTGTAAGATAGCGAGAAAGTAACAAGTTAACTGATTTCTTTTATACAAATAAATTTAAGATTATCCCTCTTCAAACCACCGACTTGACATAAAATTATTATCTCTCTTGCTTACACACACCGGTTACTGCAGAGTTATAACTTTTGAATTTCTAAATAATATATTAAACAAAGTTGTTAATCAACCTCACTTAGGGAATTATAGTAAGAATGTAGCTTAAACCAGCTGGTGAATCATCCCATTAACGGATTATTTCATTGAGGGTAACACATCCAAACAAAACATTTCACACGTTACTAAAATACTAAAATAATGCTAAACGTTATTACATAATAAGATAATAATATGTACGGCACATATATTAAAACTATGAATTTAGTGATTTTCCACTTTATTTTAAATTCATATGCCGCCAATTTGCAACTCAACATATTTTTTAAAATTTCTTAAAATGTAAGAAATAGTTTTCCAACTGAATCCGTTCCTGGCTTAATACTATATTCTCTAATAAGCTTTGTTTTATTGACTTTTTTTTTGTAGGTCTGCCTAGTGTCTTACTATATCATATATATTTAAAAAAATGTGTGCTACCAACACCAAAATATTATTTTATTACCAAAAGGAAAGCCTTCATACTTTGTGGATGAAGTATTATTGTGAAATGTGGGTGGAATGTATCTACCCCTGGCTGTGAATATACCTTGATACACCACTGATTATAATATGTAATAATAAATCCAAACGTGATGCCAACGTTATGTAGAATCTTAATCTTAAATACTGTTTACTATAGTTCGTAGAATACGTACATTTTCCCATCAATTATATAATTATATCGTTCAGAAAGAAACCCACCTAATAAATATAGAATCACAAGGAAAGATGTCTAAAATTGTGATTCCTAAGTTGTAATTTATATTACGTTGGGAGAAATTAATGCTACAAGGGTGAACACCAATTAAACAATGTGTACACACTCTAAAGCTTTGCCTCCACTGGAATAACATACAGCAACTTTTGTTTTGCACATTGTTGTAATAAAATGTTTCGGATTCTTAAATTGTTTAATTAACTTCAGTTAACAAACTGTCCACAATGGAATAACGTTGTTGCATCATGTTTTGGTGTTTGTTTTCTATAATTAAAACCAGGTGAAACACTGTTTTGTATCTACACTGAAGAAACAGTTTATAGTCTGTGTCAACTTGCATGCAGAAAGGAGACGTTTTAATGGTGACCCTGGACTTTCATTTAATGTCTTTGGGTTTCCAAATACGCAGATGGAGTTTGTAATTATCAGTTAATCGAATGCAATTCTCTGAACTCCATTTAAACGCCATACCGATAAACTGATTACTAAGGCAAAATTTAAAAAAAACCATAATACGTACCATGTATAAATTTCAACTGAAACAAACCGTGCAAAGAGAATAAACATTTGTTCATTCGACTGAATATTAGTCTCTGTTTTATATTTTATTTAGATCTCTACCGTCTATAAAGAATACTTGCAATAAGAAACAATTTGTGTTCATGGTTTTTTCAGCACCGCGTCTTATTACCCGTTCGAGTTATACGCTTAATTACTAATTACGCTAATAGTTTTAAGGATTACTAAGGCTATAGTTATAGGAAGTGTATCCGAATTTGCGTGAAGGAAGAGTTAAAAATATTTTAGAAAAATCACCCTCAGTACACTCGACCGAGATTTGAACCTAGAACTCACCGCCTTCGGCAGTCTAGTCTAACAATAGAGTAGCGCGTTAGACCATGCGGCCTGTTGCTGTTGATATAAATTGCTCTGTGTTTCTACAGTGGAGACGCAGCTTTACAACTTCAAAATGGCGGCTCCAATTCGTCTGATTAATTATGAAGGGGAACAGCCAATCAACAATCAAGAATATCGACAGGAGAAGGGTATTGTATCACACTCATTACTACCCGGTAGGCTTGAATTCAATCCTTCAAAGAGTACTGGATTTGTTTTTGTCCTCCCAAGACGTGTGGTTTTCCAGAACACGCACCCTGGTATATCTCCAATAGGACTCTTTTCTGAGATTTGGATCAAGGTCCACTTCCGGGAATCTTACAGGGTACCAGGTTCTTCCAATCCTCTTATCCAGGGACTTGGGAGCTATGTGATTGAGGATGAAGAAAAATACCCATTTCTAGTATTGTAAGAAAAGTGTCGATTCTGTACTCTTACTGAAGGAAAGTGATCTATCACAGTAAGTACCGGTATCGAAAAATAAGCATGAAATTATATATGAATATCACGTTTTTATGTACTAAAATGTTGAAGTTTTGAATTTAAAAAAAAGTCTGGAAAATTGTGTTTAAAATTTGTATATTAATTAATATGTTTATTGTGAAAAGGGAATATGATTGTTTTTCTGAGAAAAGGTTACTTAAGAGTATTTTACTGAAAAAAACATTTTTCTGAAATTTTGTTACGCGCTATAATAAACTATATGAGAAAGTTAGTATAACTGTGCGTACAATTTATTTACTTGGTATTTTTGTTTCGATACTTTTACTCAAACGAGTATCTACACCATAGATTGTTTGTACTTATCTCGTAAAAATAAATACATCTTTGGAATTACAATACAATTTTTCCCATTCTATATATTATATCATTAATAATAATTATTATTATAAACATATAATCCCAAGATTGTAACATAAGGCCTAATTATGTGTTCTGGTAATTTCCAAACAAAGTAACAGGAACTTGACACCAGGGTGTAGTTACTCGTTTGAGTAAAAGTATTTAAACAAAAACTAACTTTCTCATATAGTTTATTATAGCGCGTAACAAAATTTCAGAAAAATAATTTTTCAGTAAACTACTCTTTTCTTTGAAAAACCATCATATTCTCTTTTCACAATAAATATATTAATTAATATACAAATTTTAAATACAATATTTCAAATTTTGTTTGAAATTCAATTTTTTTTTGCAAAAATCCTTAAACTGTTTATATTGGCAAAAATAAAAATATATTCTTTTATAACATGTAAAATAATTCCAAAATACCAATTTTGAATTATATGTAGCCATTTTCCAAAAATCTCCAATTAAAAAAATCTGTCAATGGTAAACAAAACTTAAATTAATATATTTTTATAAATAAACATATACCTTATTATTTATCATGTAAAATAGTCCCCATGTATTAATTTTGAACAAAATCGTAAGAGATTTTCTTAAAAATGTATCAAATTAAAACAAAATCAATTATTAGCAAACCATGCTTAAAAGAATGTCTACCTTAAAAACAGTTATACATTTTAGTTTGTGATGTCAATCACTCCTGATACATACATTTTAAACAAAATCATAAAAGACATTTTTGAAAAATTTCGAATTTTTAAAAATTACTCTACAGTGAACTATCCTAAAAGATTTTTCTATCAAAAAATGTACACATTTTTATTTGTTAGATCAAACGCTCCCTAGATATTTATTTTAAACAAAATTGTTAAATCCATTTTAAAAAAGTTTGGAATTTTCAAAAATCACTTATGAAAAAAAATCTCTTAATCTATGGGTTAATGCCAAAATTACAAAAATGTCTTGAAGGGCAACCATATAACATATAAATATCAAGTTCAAACAAAATTTATCAAACCGTTACGGATCTAGACCAGAGACAGACAAACATGGGATACATAACTGTATTATTTATTTTTGGGTTTGGGTGCATATACAACGTAGATATTCATCATAATCTCGAGTTCTAAAATCATCACGATTACAACACTTTCTCTTTGCTTAAATAGGGACGATTTGATACTAAAGGGGAGGAACAATTCACTGGTACAGTGCCGCTAAGCTCTCGGCAACAAACCACGAGAAACCAATAGATACATTTTACAGCTATAGCAGGTTGACTCCTTATTTAAGTCGGTAACGTGACTTTGTACTGAGTTTAAAGGTGCCGGGCTCGATTCCCGGTTTGAGTGAAAATTCATATTTGAGAAAAGGAGGACATACCCTTTTATATTAATGATTGGATGATCTGTAAGTCGTAGGTTGATATAATACATTTGTTCAGAAAATGCACTTTAATAATAAATTTTTTTTAAAAAAAAATCTGTAATTAAATATTTGCAACACCTATTTATCAAATTATAAACGGATTAATATAAGAGGTAAAGAGGAGAAGGTTGATTTAGAGTACGTGTGTCCGCATTAGTGTGGACAGGGGGTATATGACCTCCATTGAACAGACTACTAAGTCTCTTTAGAACCTGATACCTTAGTTCTTGAGGCTATCGGTGTTTTTACAGGGAAGCTCGGAACTCGAGCTGAAATCTGAGTGCTCCAAGAGTGGCTTTACACATCCGATTTTCTACTTGATCAATGCTAATACGAGTGCTTTTCTTTTTTAATATCCACCTCATTCCCATATTTCTTTATTAAATGTTACTTAACCTTGTATTGGATGCAAAACCTAAAAAAACAACAACTGTAAATAGTTCAGTAAAACATATTGAAAGGCTATAAAGTAAAATGACGTATTTTGAAAGTTAAATATTTTTTTTTTTACAAATGATAAAGTAAAAAAACCTAAATAGGTTAGACAATTTATTTTGAAACATGGGAGCACAGTAGATGTTATTTATACAATCATAAAGTCTTTTGTGTATCACTACTTAAAAAAATAAATAAAAAAATAGGATGAAAGCTATTGCAGCCGTTACCAGTAATTTTAAAACGGGGCAGAATTTGGAACAGCTTGTCGCCGCAAGATATTTGTTGCCTCGACGCTTATTTCCACGATTCATAACGCGCAAGGACGTGATCGCATTTCTCCGAAACGTTGTGACTTTTAAGAGAAAGAGATGGATGATAGACATGGACGTCCGCAGTAGCGGGCAACAGGATTGGAGGGGGGGAGGGGGGAGCTGGCCCCCATCCACTCCAGGATTCTCAATTTAATTTAATACATGAAATATTTTCTTTTACAAGAAAACATTGTTAACATTTTTTAATCTTCTTGCTGGTCTTACAATTTTTTTCTTCAAATAAAGCTGCTTTTAGAGGAAAAGCTATAAATAAATTTAGTAATGACCGTAGAAGCCTTCAGTTAATATTTAAGTAGATTGTGTTTTTATGTATTGCTGTAAAATTAGTTAAAATTATAAGAATGTAATAAATTAAATCCTTTCTAAATGTTTATTTTACTTTGCTAGAGTAATAACAACTTCTCAACATATCTACCTTTCTAAAATAGTAAGCTTATTGAATCATTGTATAATGTATAATAAATAATAAGACATGGGCTTTATGAATAGTTTCACTAAATTCCCAGACTTAAGGTTAAATTTATTATACCAAATTATTTATAGCTCTATAAATATAAATATAATTATATTTTGTTTTTTAATTTAAATGTATGAAATTTTATTTTTTATAAATTTTCAAACTGCGTTAAGGTTAAAGCAAAACCCTGCTCATTGAGATTTCTATTTTAGTATTTTTACAGTGACAGTATAATGCCAGTTCCTGCAGATGTTTTCCCACCTTCACCCCCTGGAAAAACCTCTGCGGGCGCCACTGATGCTAGAGAGAGAGGGAGAGATAGTAAGAGCGAGACAACCGAAGATGTTACGATTCAAACAAATACTGTAATAAATATATCTTCTGGTCCTCAAATAATGAAAAAAAAAAAACCGCGCAAAAAAACACTATTTTATTTGATCAATTAGACTTATTTGACACAAATGTTTTGAAACAATTAAATTTCAACACTTCATTTTAGTCGGTAATGCGTTGGCCTATTTAGTTAATGGTTCCAGATTCTATTACCAGCATAGTATTTTTAAAAATTTAGCACCGTGTTTTACTACCCGCTTGGGTTACATACTTAAATACTAATTACACTAATGGGCTAGGAATTGGAAAGGTTGAATTTATAGAAAGTGAACTCGCATTTGCATTGAGGGAGGTGAAAAACAATTTGAGGAAAAATATCCCAATTCACCCTACTGAGATTCGAACCTCGATCGACCCCTCCTCCGATAGTTTAGATCAACACAAAACTAGCGCGTTAGTTAACTATGCCACTGAGGCGGGTTCCTCAGAATTGTTGAAAAATGTATAATTTGTTAAATTAGAGATTGTTGAACGGTTATTAATAATCAGCTGTTGGACTGCGTTTTTTTAGCCCCTCTTTTACTACCGATTCGGGCTATACACATTTTGTGTACTAATTACGCTAATATGTTAGGGATCAGGAAGGTTGAATTCAAAGGAAGTGTACCAGCATTCACGTAGAGGGAGAGTGAAAAACCATTAGGATAACCAACTTGAGTACACCCAACCGGAAATTGAGTCCTAATCTCCTCGTCATAGGCAGTCCAGTCTATTGCGAGAGTGATGCCTTAGACCATTCGACCACCAAAGCTGGTGATTGGATGTTGTCTATTTTAAAACGAAGTTTTTGTAAGTAGCGTACCTATACGATCAGTTTGTTCAGAATATGTTCTTTAAATTTAACCAAAAAACACACAATAAATTAACATACTTAAATAGGCTTACTTTCTAAATAACAGGAACTTAACATGACTAACGCTTTTTGTGCCTTGAAACTAGGAATCGATTTTGCCCCTATTGAGAATTAATTATTCATATTACATCTATATTTGTCTGGTTTTCCATACCTATCGGGTCTGATTTACCAGTCTCCCTCACCGTAAATGTGGGTACATTATCCCTAAATTCTACCTTTATAATTTTCGTGTTCGACGGGGATTACTTAGGGTTGTTTGCAAACATACACTATTAGGTTAAGGATGAGGAAGACTGAATTTATAGGTAATATACCCGCATTTACTTGGATAGAGCGTGTGAAATAATTTAGAAAATACCACCACTAGTATAACCGACCGGGATTCGAGCCTCTATCTCCCTGTAGCCGGTAAACCGGTTCATTACGAGAGTGATGCAATAGATTATGTGACCGACGCGAGCTAAATTCATCATCCTTATCTATAGTAGTGTAAATGTACGGACAGTCTTGACGGGTTGTAAGACGATGAAAAAAAAGAGATATAATTGGACATTTTCTTAGTATATTCTTAAAAAGTTTTAAAAACCACTTACAAAAATTAATTTAAAAATACATGTCTACATTATACGAATATCTTAAAGAATTCGTAGAAAGCAAGACAAAAAAAATCTGTCCCGATTTTCGCGAGGAAGGTAATTATTTGAATTCCTCTCCGGACTCATTTATTCCGGCAGGAGAGTGGTGTATTCTCTAGGGAAGGACCGAAAGTCCTCCTTGTCACCAGCCAGTACCAATATGACCGAACTACAGTCAAACTCCCCAGGGAGTCGCCGGAAATGTTGCCAACAGCAAATAGAAATGACCGCGGGTTAGTGTTTTCATATAATATGGCTGTGTTGTTTTTGTGTGTGTGTGTTTTTTTTACATCGCTTAGTAACGCCAACCACGACATTTTGGCTCAGTAAATTACTTTGTTGCTATTGATTTTTATACTTTTGACACCAATACTACGATATGTCCTTGCACATCGTTATATTATTACGTACAGTGTTGACAGTAAAAATTTGCTGATATCTCTTGAAAGAATTCACTACAGTTCAAATAAATATCATCAAAACAACTACATCTATAAATCAAACGATTCTATGTTTTATCACATACTTTTAAAAATGTGCCTACCTGTGTCTACTTATGTGGTTTTGTTGTTTAGAATAAATTAAGGAGCACCGGCCTCGAAGAATTGTTTGGAATATTGCTATCAAAAATGAAATTACTTCAAAACTAAAATAAAAAAACTCATCTGGCAAAAAGGTATATCAATTTAGTTTTCTAAAAACATTAATTTTGGTTATATTTGTGATAACCTCGTATTATTTAAAAAAACATGTATGTTATAATTCAACGTCATTTAATAAACAGTATTACTTAATTCATGTATGTCATCGATTATTAAAGGGTGACCTGGTAGTTTAGGGGATAATGTGTCGGACTTCTGTACTGGGGTCCAAGGTTCAACCCTTGGTCCCGGCACAGATTTATTTGGTTACCAAACCCTTCCTTCACCTCTTACAAGACGTGTATTAATCACAACTTGTGAATGGGGGGAATACCAGGCCTCCACCGTGGTTCGGATTCCACGTTAAACTGTAGGGCCTCCATTTTATCTCACCATCACCTACCATTACACATTAGCGTAAGTGCGTATAACCCGAACGGGTAGTAAGACGCGGTGCTAATAATAATAATTACATATTAGCGTAAGTGCGTATAACCCGAACGGGTAGTAAGACGTGGTGCTAATAATAATAATAATAATTAGCACCGCGTCTTACTACCCGCTCGGGTTATACGCTTTAAGTACTAATTACGCTAATGGATTAGGAATTGGGAAGGTTGAATTAGAAGGAAGTGAACCCGCATTTGCGTGGAGGGAGAGTGGAAAACCATTTAGGAAAAAAACCAGATCACCCGACCGAGATTCGAACCTCGATCTCTCCGTCCTCAGCAGTCGAGCTCAACACGAAAAGCGCGTTAGCCAACTACACCACCGAAATAATAATAATAATAAAAATAATAATCAATTATTAAAAAAAGTCTCAAACTGATACTTAATAAAATTAAATGTGAAAATAAAACGAAGACGTGGGTGTTTTGTATGTTCTAAAATTAATTTAATTTGTAAGCCATGTACTGATTTTATCAGTTGGTTCATAAAATTCACTTTAAATACTTGTACACTCAATAGAGACCAATTATATTTTATTTTTATAATGACAAAGGAAATCATCTCTTGAAATTGCGACTTCAAATCAGCTATGCCCTCAGTTTTGCATCCCCTGAAAGTTGAATTTTAATTTTATATATTAATTTATAATTTGTATTATATATAGGCCTATTTATATGCATCGCTGTGGTTTCGTGGTCATAGTACCTGGTTACCGATTCAAATGTTTTGGGTTCGATCCCCGGCGCTTCCATACTATCTGTGAAGCAACGGGTCAGGGTCATTTCAATATAATGTGAAGCCTGGGGCAAAATATTTGAGGCCCCCCTTTTGTACGGTACTTTTTAAATTTTAGCATTAAACCATTATAATATATTGATATGTACTTGGTAATTATGTTACTCATGTTTTGTAGAAAATTGATTAACCCATTAAATTACCGTCCTTTATTAAATGCAAACAAATTAAGTTAACAAAATTTAATTACTCTTTGTACCATTGCACTGTTAGTTGTCTGTGTACTGACAGAGGTAGCACAATGGTGGCGTATTCTACTGTACTCCAACATATTACTCGAATAACGTAAATATTAAACTACATAAAGTTAGGCTTTTCAGGAATATTGAATTGAATACTATCACTAAGCGAATACTTTTTACTGTTAATTATCTGTACACTATCTTATGCGAAATTTAGAATAATAACTGTAATTGA
The DNA here is from genome assembly GCA_902151445.1 of Timema monikensis. Classification (NCBI taxonomy): domain Eukaryota; kingdom Metazoa; phylum Arthropoda; class Insecta; order Phasmatodea; family Timematidae; genus Timema; species Timema monikensis. The sequence continues at coordinate 202,675 of CABFVZ010000519.1, forward strand.
ATTGCATTTTGGGTGGAGGGG
>CABFVZ010000519.1:210623-239150 GCA_902151445.1 Timema monikensis
ATGATAATATGTATGAAAGTCCGTCATTTTGAAAGTTACATAAACAAAATTTTGTATTTCGGTTATTGACGTAAAACAAATAAATACGTGTTTCAGGAATTTTGGAAATTTTATTTAATAAGGGATGAAAAAGGGGGTGAAAGTTTGTATCGGACTTGCATTATTTTTGATCTGAGGTCAAGTTATGGTCATCAACGTAACGTAATATTTTAAATTAATCTGTATATACATATGTATATTTTCGTATTTGTATATAATCAACTTCCACGCGAGCAAAGCCGCAGGCAACAGCTATCTAGTTTAACTATAAAATAGTAAAATTTAATCAATTTTGGCAGCAAAAATTTATGTTTTTATTTTATATAAGGCTCTAACTACGAAAATTGGACTGTATAGTAGTGATAGCCAACCTTTTTGAACTCTACGCCTAATTTTTATTCCAAGCAAAAGGCCTATCCTTCCTTCTTCTCCCATTATTTACATTTTAATGCAAATAATTACCTTACTTACACTGTTACTTATCATATAAAATAATTAACCTATATCACTACGAAATTGCACATTTATTTATATTTATTTATCTAACTTAGAATCTTTACCTCAATCTTCCTTACTATTTGAAAATAAATCTTTCTTTATTAAAACTCATTTTTAAGCAAGATTTCTTAATTTTACTTTACTTAATTTTATGAGTAACTACAACACGAATACAAAATAATAAAGTATCTAATAAAGATAAAAATAAATATTATAAAGAAAGATACCTGTGTAGTTTTTAAATAAATTATAAGTTTATATAGCTCTCCTGAAGTTTATTTGGAAAAATTATGGAGATCACAGGTAATTTATCAACATCACATTTTAAATTCTCAAAATAACGTTTTTCTTTTACTATCTGGAATTTATATGCCACTTAAAATTCGAAAGTTTACGTGACAAATTCAAAAGTATTTTATAAAATGGTTAAAAGATGAACGCATAAAATCATTTCGTCATCAAACTTGTCACATTGTTGCTACACAAATGAAATAAATTCGGTCGGTGTATTAGTGACTCATTCTGTTTCCAACGATTTTATGTTCATAAGCTGTTACGTTGTTGAGGTATTCACACAACAGAGATAGTTGCACAGATTTATCTGATTACCAAACCCTTCCTTCACTTCTGACAAGACATCTTGTGAATGTGGGGAATGCCAGGCCTCCACCGTGGTTCGGATCCCACGTTAAACTGTAGGTCCTTCATTTCATCTCACAATCACCCTACCATTACACATTAGCGTAAGTGCGTATAACCCGAACGGGAAGTAAGACGCGGTACTAATAATTATAATAATAATAATAATAATAATAATAATAACAGAGATAGTAGAAATATGTCATTCATTTATTACGATGTAGCTTTAATTATGTGGTGGGAAAAATGTTAGCGTGTTTATTTATATCTTGAGAAGGGTGGCTACCATAGTGAAATGCATATATTTTTATATTTCTTTGACATGACTTTATCATTATGATTTTACTACTCCCACCATATTATCGTGAAGAAAATTCTTGCAACATAACCTTCCACATTTCTAACCCTGATTGTAAGCTGTTAAATAAACATTCCGTTTAAACTTAATAATAAAATCAATATAAGTATAAAACACATTCATAATATTTAAGGGGATTAAGGTGGGGATGTAAGGGACGCGAGAAAGGGCCAGTGTTTTTTTGCAGTTTTTAAAGCAAAACTTTATTCTTGGCCAAAATAACTAAACTATTTCTTCCCATGGTGATATCAACAGTTGACTATCTGTCATAAGTATAACGGTATTATCTAACAAACTTTTTAAATTAAGTGAAAAAGTTGTCTTTAAATTCCAAGACACCCTCGACAGAAATTCAATAATTGCTGATATCACCATATAGAGAAAATTAAACTATATATGTTTCTATTCTAGTAATATTTAATTTATTTTGACCAAAAAAAGATTTGATACAAAAACTGCAAAACTTTTACCTTTACTCGTGTCCTTTATACCCCCCACCTTAAAAAATCAAATTAATATGTTTAAATTAGCACAACATCTTACTACCTCCCTAGGTTATAAGATTCACTAATTACGCTAAAGTGTTATGGTTAAGGAAATTTAAGTTTTGAGGAAGTGTACCGGAATTTGCGTGGAGGAAGAGTGTAAAACCATTTATGAAATAAAGTACACCCGACCAGTTTTTGAACTCCGTTCTCATAGTCACCGGTAGTTCAACAAATGTGAGAGTGATGCCGTAGACCATTCGACCACCAAAGCGGGTATTAATGCATTAATCGATGATTTCTGTTACATGTATGCACACACACTCACACATGCACATGCATACATACACATAGACTCTGGAACAAATCCCCATGTACGAGTATTTATTTCCCTTTGACTTTTCAGTACTTGTTATTTCTTTTTCTTTTTTTGAAGTAAATGGTGGGTTCATACACTTTTGTTGTTTATTCTAAGTTGCTCGTGACCGTCTACGTTATCAATTGTTTATTAAATGTTAACTAAATATTCAGCGAAACTTATGAATAAATGATATAAATATCATGGATTGAATACGAATGCGTCAGTCCAACCGAAACCCTCCTTCAGGAAACCGTAGTCACTGCAGGCGGAAATTAACATTATATTTTTGGTTCAACAAACACGCTAATGTAAACATGTGCCCAATTTATTTAAATAAATGATATTATATACTTTATTTATTTGATACCAAACAACGCATAGCACGATAATTTAATATTATTTTTTGAAACATTTGATGCAGTACTATTATTACTAACATAATGTTATATACATGTATTATTATTTTTATTTATTTATAGGGGCTTAATTAAGGGGGAAGGCTCATTATCTTGTTGTAATAATATTATAATTCCATTTCCCAAACATGTGAATAGTAAATTTCTACACTAACAGATTTGTAATCAGTTTTTTAAAATCTGACAATAATTATAATATGAAACCCGCATTGGTGGGCACACGGGATAAAGGTAGGCGCACACTATAGCATATTGCATTAGTTGGGAAAATATTTCCGATTTAAGGTTTGCATATATTTCTTACTCGTTTTAATTAAATAATATCCCACAAAAGATTATATTGTTGATATTTTTTTTAAGGAGAATGCAATTATTAAAGTTTAAATAAAAAAGGCTCATTGATTAAATCATCTCTTAAAGTTTTGAGCACCTATATACACAGGTGCGAGACGATCCCTAAAAATAGTGCGCTTTGCCATCACGAATACATTTACTGACTACGGACCTTAAGGATATAGAAGTTACTAATTTTTAAAAATACATTCAAGTTTAAACTAATGTAATATACAACTTATTTTTTACTTGCTTCGTTGGTTGCATGGTCTAAAGTGTCATTCTCGTGTTAGACTGGCTTACCGTTGACGAGAAGATTGGAGTTAGAATAATGATGGGCGTGGTGAATTTTTTTTTCCAACATGGTTTTCCATCCTCACTCCACGCAAGTGCATATACATTTCCTCTAAATTCAAACTTCCTCATCCCTACCTCATTAACGTAAAAAATAGGTATGCGTATAGCCTGAACAGTTAGTAAGATGTGGTGCTAAAAATAAGTTACTTTTCATAGACAGTATCAAACAATTACTTTAAAATAAAACAAAATAACTAGATCATTGATGCATCAAGCGTTTACTTTGCTATGCCAGCTCTCAAATGTAACATTTATATTTTAGAAATATTAAGTGAAAATTTAATTAACCCAGGCAGAATATATAATATTCCTATTCTAAAACCAAGCTAAACATTCCTCCTTCCACCTATTACAGTTTTTTTAAATAATATTTTTTTGGGTAAATTCACGGTATCATTAAAAAAATTAACTTGGCCAGGAATAATTGTTTAAATAAATCGCTTCACGGTGTATATAATATACTCGCTTTGCTCGTTGGGGGCTCCGCCCCCAAACCACAGTGGATTTTCTTTACAAGTGGATGTAAACTAATGTAATTCCAGAGCCGTTTTTTGATAGGTCTTACCGTTTAGCCACATGAAACCTCCAAAAAAAGGTTCGCACCAACTTTATAGTCGCTCCGAATTTTTTTCGTTGGTTAATTTTTTTAAAAATCTTTTTGGAATTTTCCCGTCGGTTTCAGGCTAGAAGCTATAATAAGTTTGCCAAATTTCAAGTTTCTATCTCCTCTAGACGTAATTAAACATTAATATCAGTGAGTGAGTGAGTGAGTATAATAATTACATCCCACTGGTGAAACTGCCTTTTTCATGAATTGGTCAAATTGTTGTCCATTTTCGTGAAATGGCCTCTTCTCTTGACCATTTCCCTAACTGGGCAAAAATTGCACTAATTCTTGCTCATTTAATGAACCGGAACGTATAGCACTATCTACTACAAGCTTAGCTAAAATTTGTTTTACGATATTATATTAAACTAGCTCAACCTAACTTAACCTAAACTTCCATTCTACAATAATTAAATGTTAATATAACTTAAAGACCAGACCTGTTTTTCACTTGCCCATTTCATGGACCGGGCACAAACTCGTTCATTTCATGAAATGGGTAACGATTGTAGCTGTCCAGTTTAGGAAATAGCCAAAAATAAAATGTTCTCAAAGTTGGCCGCAAAATAAGTTTTTTTTAAAAAAGCAACATTTTACTATAGAATACTCTACAACAGAGCGGAACATTGTAATCCCGTACCTTGTGTTGGCTACAATTATCATCATGTCATCGATTAATTATTATGTTTTATCTCACATTTAGTAAAACGTACTTTTTATTCTGTCATCTACATAAATGGAAACAGCTCTGGTGAAAAGCGAAATGTATTTATGAAGAGTGACGTGACATTTTAAAACGAATTATAAGAGACGAGACAAAATTTCTAGTAGCTAAATAAACTGTATAATTAAACTATGTTCCAAAGAACTAATTTCTCATGTTGATGGGGATGCTGTCTAAGGTTTCAATCTTGTCTGGTCTGGTTTGCAAGTGACTGGCAGATCGGAGTTGGAATCCCTATCGGGTGTACTTAGGGGGATCTTTTTTCATTCTTTCGTTAGTGTAATTATACGGATATCCCGGGCTGGTAGGAAGACGCGGTGAACACAAAAACCGACCACCGAGATTTTAACCAATTTAATTAAAAAAGAGTACCCTATTCAGTGGTCGCATGGTCTAAGACAGGGATGGGTAAACTACGACCTGTGGGTTGGACACAGCCCGCAGGGGTGCTCAATCCAACACCCAAGATACATAATTAAAATGTGTTGTCTTGTTAAACAGGCCTTTTTTTAACACAACAAAACAATATTTTTTTTATAAAACTATGACAAAATCAACATTTCCACAACCACCTCGGTGGCGTAGTTGGCTAACGCGCTAGTCGTGTTGAGCTCAACCACTGAGGATAGGGAGATTAAGGTTCGAATCTCGGTCGGGTAAACTGGGGGTGGTTTTTCCTAAATGATTTTCCACTCTCCCTCTACGAAAATGCGTGTTCACTTCCTCTAATTCAACCTTCCCAATTCCTAATCCATTAGCGTAATTAGTACTTAAAGCGTATAACCCGAACGGGTAGTAGGACGCGGTGCTAAATAATAATAAAAAAAACATTTCCACACTTGGTAAATCATGCCTAAAAATATATGGTAATGTTTACATCCTCATATTCATGTGAACCAAATGTTTTCAACCATGAATCTTAAGAAAAGATATCTTAGGAACCGACTTACTGATGAGCATTTGTCTTCTCTTGTGAGAATCACCTTCTCACAGTTTAACCCATATTATGGACAAATACTGGAATATTATTCATTCACGGTTTCAATCATCTCACACCCCATCAAATACATCTTATGAAGAACTTAAAACATACCAAGCCACTGAGGTATTGGTGATTGTTTAAATTCCCATTGTATTTAAATTTATTCATGTCAGCATTCTATTATGTGTGTTTATCATTTTTACATTTTCATTTCAAGGGAAAGTATTATGTTCGTGAAAATAATCGATCTCAAGATTATGACAATTATTTTACATTTTATGTGAACACGAACCCAAAAACATGAATTTTACAATTCTGTCCGTCCCCATGTCTGTCTGTTTGCCTGTCCCTGGCCACGGATGCAAAACAGTTTGCTGGATTTTTTCAAACTTGATATTTTGATATTATAGGGGTGCACAACACACTTTTTTTTTTCACCCTAGCCCTTCAAAGGGCAATGAATATTTTTTTTGATTAATTTTTTTTTAAATGTCCCTTAACGATTTTGTTTAAAATGCATATCTAGGGTTGGTTTGAAATGACAAATAGCACAATATAATTGGTTTTTGGGCAACAATTCGTTGAAGAGTAGTTTACTGATAACAGATTTTTTTCAAAAACTATAAATATTTTACAATTAGTTTTAACAATTTGATTCCAAATGAGTATCTAGAAAGTTTTTGATATAGCAAATAACAGTGTGTACTCGTTTTTGGGGTATAAATTTATTAATTGGTAGTTTATTGATGAATGATTTTTCAAAAACTTTAAATATTTTATGTATGGCTGTAACGATTTGGTTACAAATGGGTATCTTGGGTGTGTTTGAGATAACAAATGACAGTGTACATATACTTGTTTTTGGTTTTAAAACTCATTTATGGGTAGTTTACTAAAGACTGATTTATAAAAATTTGAAATATTAAAAACAAATCTTTACCGATTTGGTTCCAAATGCGTATTTTGGGAATGTTTGACATGAAAACTAACACCGTATACTTGTTTTTGGGGTAAAAATTAATCTATGGATAGTTTAGTGATAACAGAATTTTCAAAAATTAGAAATATTTTTAAAATGGCCCTAACGTTTGGTTTTCAAATGGGTATCTTGGAAGTGTTTGATATGACAAGTAACGCTGTATACTTTGTTTTAGGTAAACATTTGATAAAGGACCTTTACTGAGGAGTGATTTTCGAAAATAAAATTATTTTGAAAATGGTTTTAACTATTTTGCTGTATATTTGTTTTGGGAGGATAATTTTGTTTTTGGATAGTTTACTGATGACTTTTTTAATATGAATATTTAAAAAATGGCTTTAGTGATTTGGTTAAAAATTGTTATCAGGAAATTGTTTTACATATAAATAATGTATATTTATCTAAAATAAATTATTTTAAAGGAAGTTTACTTACAAAAAGTTATGGAAAATTTGGATGTTTTGTAAATTGACCTTGAAGATTGAATTCAAATTTGGAATCTGTGAATAGTTTTTCATGAAAAATAAGAATCCGTTTTTACTTCTACACATAGAAAATAATTCCAGGATAGTTTAAAAATAATAATTTATTTTTGAAAATTTGAATTTTGTTAGATTATATTTGATCAACTTGGCTCAATATTTTTATATAATTATTGTTGTGATTAACAAGATTTTTTATGATTAAAACCTATTTAAGGGTAGTTTACTAGAAACCTTACTTTTTGAATTTTTTTTTGAAGCCATAATACACAATACGAGAAAGTTTGTGCGATTGTATCGTACCATTTATTTTAAAATTATTAAAAAAAATAATAATATAAATCCTTGGCTCACAAATTTTTCTTCCATTTAGAGCTCATTTAAATAAGATTTAACATCCCTGGTCTAAGGTGTCACACCCACAATATACTAGACTAAGACGGAAGATCGGGGTTATATCTCGGCCGGATGTATTAAGGGTGGCATTTCCTAATTTGTTTCCCATTCTCTTTCAATGCAAACATAGTTACACTTCCTCTAAATTTAGCCTTCCTCATCCCTGATTAACGAGCGTGATTAGAACATAAACGTATAACCTGAATGGGTAGTAAGATGCAGTGCTAAAAAAAATGATTTTAAAGAGGGTCCGACACATTAGCTCAATCGGTAACTTGTCTCTTTACTGGACAAAGGGTCCCGGGAGCGATTCCTGTAATGACCGATAAATGTATCATTGGTGAAATGTGAGTTTCCCCTTTAACGTCAATGAATTAATGCCTTGTGTCTGTTATAGATTTCAGTTAGTTTAAATTTTGTGTGCTGATATAATAAATAGGTTCAAAGAGTTCACGGTACATCAAATAAATATAATTAAATATTAAAAATGGTAGTGATGAATAAATGAATCGGCATTAGCATGGAGAGGAGCTAGAAAAATCAAATTGAATAAACTACCCCAAGTGCTTGTGGCCAAAATTTGAACCTTGGCCTTTCTGACTGGATGTTTTTTTTTCCGTTTTAGAACTAAGTTAGTTTGTAGTTCATGTGCTGATATTATGTTTTGGTCCCGAAAATGTATGCTAGCTATCCAAACCAATTTAAAATATATAGTCCAAGATTCCTTAACACATTTGAACAATAAATACCTTGTATTATCCCCTTTTTACATCATTTCACCTCCCCTTCACCTACAACATCCTTAATCGTTTTTCCATCCCCTAAAATACCGCCTTCACATTGCCATCATCCCCAAACTATGTCACACAGGAAATTGCCTTATTTGGATTGCACATGTAGTGGAAGCGGATATAATTTCCAAAGTTTGTTTCCAATCATTGGCCGATTAAATGGAGGGTATTGTTTAGTTTTGTTGCTGCGGGCCATGTTGCCCGTTGTAAGTGCCCCCCCTACGTTATTCCGTTTTATTGGGCTACGGTTTCAATTAATGTATTTTTGTGTGAATAGAAAAACCCCTAAAAAAAGATTTAATGTGACTGTTAGTTTTATGTTTATAACCATATGTGTGCGTACTACATCTGAAGCGATAGTCACTATTAGTGTTAGAATGTTCGTAATGCCATAATTTTATTAGAAGATCCAATTCAATGTTTAACCGGTTTTAAATATATTTTGAGCTGATCTGATTATATATATATATATATATATATATACATATATAAAAAAAGATTAATGTTGCATATAAATACCTCTTTAGTGTTTTTCTATTTTGCTTAATCTTTTTACCCTTGCACCGCGTCTTACTACAATTTTGGGCTATCCAAAAATTTACGTAAATGAAGTACGTATGAGAGAAGGTTAAATTTGGAGGAAATATACCCGAATTTTTGAGGAGGGTGAACAATTAGTGAAATAACACCCTCACTATATACAATTGAAGCTTAAACCAAGATAGACCGGTCATTGGCAATACATTCTACTGCGTTAGTAACGCCTTTATACAATTCGACTAACGGATAAAGTTAAGGGTATAATTAAATCATTTTTAAATCATATAGTGCGTGACGAATTTTCTAATTATTTTTAAATTACCTTTTATTGGGTGGGGCGGAAATATATAATATATATTTTACAAAATTATAATAGTGACTAATAAGTATATGTTTGTACAATGTCTAAAATAACATTTTATCTAATATTTATTTTAACAAATTATGTATCCAAACTATTTGTCTCAAATCTTATGGAAACTTAAGTCAATGTATGAAAAAAAAAAGTAATATCTATTAAGAATATTTGAAAATTAATGGGATTTATTTTTGACATTTTCAAGGGCAAATTTGAATTCGTGATTCACATTTTACTTTCTAATATCAAGAGAAAGAATTGTGATCTTTGAAAAAAAAAATCAATCTCGAGATTATGAATTTTTTATATTTTATGGGAACATGAACCCAAAAAAGTGGATTTTACAGTTCCGTACTTCCCCATATCTGTCTGTCTGTCTGTTCCTGGCCACGGATTCAAAACGGTTTGATGGATTTTGTTCAAACTTGATATTAAATATTATAGAGATATACACTACTTTTTTTAACCATATCTCTTCAATTAAAGGTTGTTTATTTTATTTAGTAACTCTTATTACCATCCATTCGGTTTTTACACTAATTAAGGGTAGTTTACTGATGAGTAATTCCTTTTAGAGTTCCAAATTTTTCGAAAATTGCTCTAACAATTTTGTTTAAAATGTATACCTAGGATTTATTTGATATGACAAATAGCACTATATGATTGGTTTTTCGACCAACATTTGTTGAAGAATAGTTGACTGAAGACTTATTAAAAAAAAAAAATGGAAATATTTTACATATAGCTCAAACGATTTGGTTTCAAATGGCTCTATTGAGAATGTTTGACATGAAAATTAAAACTGTGTATTTGTTTTTGGGATTCAAAATCATCTATAGAGAGTTTACTGATGAATGATTTTCAAGTGGTTATCTCGGAAGTGTTTGACATAACAAATAACCCTGTATGCTTTGTTTTAAAAAACATAATTCGATAAATAGTCTTTTACTGAAAAGTGATTATTGAAAATTTGAAATATTTTGAGAATGACTTTAACGATTTTTCTTAAAACGTAAATCTGAGGAGTGCTTGACATTAACATGACAAATAAAATTGTATACTTGTTTAGGGGGGAATTGGACTATGGGTTGTTTATTGATGACTGTTTTTTTTAATTTTTCAAAAAAGACTTTCGTGATTAGGTTCAAAATTATTGGGAGACTTTTAAACATATACATCTCTTATATGAAATAAATTAATTTAAGGGCAGTTTACTTACAGAAAATTATAGAAAATTTTAATGTTTTGTAAATTGACCTTGAAAATTGAATTCAAAATGGGAATCTGTGAATATTTTTTTATGATAAATAAGAATAAGTTTTTATTTTTATAAATACATAATTTTAGAATAGTTGACAAATAACATATTTTTAAAAATTATAAATTTAAAAATATATATTTGAACAATTTGCAACATGTTACTAACAAGATAATGTGTTCGTTTTTATGAGTAAATGTTTTTAGGGTAGTTCACAAAAAACCTATTCTAGAAAATTTTCTCCGAAGCTATATTATAAAATATGAGAAAGTTTGTACGATTGTGTTGTACTATTTATTATCTTAGAGTATAATCATCCAAACCATAGCTATTTATGTAAGCTACAACTCGTTTATATTGTGTTCGATACTTATTTCCAATTTCTCTTTTACTTGGAATACTCAGGTTCAATTATGATCATGTGCACTGGAGCTTTTCCCTAAATTGCAGCCCACATCGTTGGTTAAATGGTCTAGGACGTCAGAATTGCAATACTCTGGATTTTCTACGGCGGAGGAGGTCCAGGTTCTAATCTCGGCCACGTGCACAGAGGTTAAGGGGTAGGTGGAGGTTGTATTCCTCGCGGGATTCATCCCTGTGATTCCACCCATAGCCTTTTAATGCTATAGTAGGTGCATTTCTTCTATAAAATATCCTTATCATCCCCACATTTTAGATTAAATGTAATAGTTCTATGCATTATATAGGTTGTAAATTATATATTATGTTTTATCTTGGCTGTATTAATATAATTATATACATATATTTATAATAATAGGTATAGATACGGTAAATGATATAAATATATTTATAATATATTTGTGAAGTATGGAAAATAATACGAATGGTGGGATGAAGAGGAGAGAGAAAGAGAGTGTGTAAGAGAGGAGTTTCACAGCGGAACTAACCGGTAGGTAGAAAACATTAGAACAACAGTGAGCAGTGGGTACACACGGCACGGAATATTGACTCAGCCCGCACCAGGAATACTCCGCATGAATATCAAGCTGTCTGCAGATAAACTCTTGACATGTGCCGGCGGAAAACACACATCATACACTCAAACAAACACATATGTACACACAAAGAGCAAAGTTTAAATGAAATTAAGGGTCCAAACAAGGAAAATTTAGAAAGGATATTTCAGGAATATCCTGAGTATACCTGACGGCGATGAAATCACAAGTAGACCAAATATACAGATATTATAGAACACACATATGTGTCGGTACACTTTTATAAAAATACACATTTTATTTTATTTCTTTTCGTTTTGCGCACAGCGTCTCTATCCCCGTACTGGGCTACCTGAGTAATTACACAAATGAGGTAGACGAGAAAGGTAGATTATGAAAGAAAATAAAACCTCATTTGCGTTCAAAAAAGAGTGGGAAACCATTTAGGAGGAAAAAAGCTTCAGTACAACGGGTTGGTATTTGAACTCCGACCTCACCATCACTGACTAACCAGACTGACACCTTTGTCTTGTTGACCCACCAGTGCGATTATGAATCATACACAGTACATCAGTACGTGTTGGCTGACAGAACACAACAGTATTATCTTTTAATTCACTATGGAGTAACAAGAACTATTTTGGTATTTTTTCCTTTGGAGAAAGTTTTGTAATCCTGAACTCAAAAAAGAGGGTATAAAAATTCCGTCCGTTCCTGTGGCTAGAGCCGATTCAGTTTGAAGGATTCTGTTTGAATATGATAATTAGATGTTTAGGAACTTACCTCAATTCTAGCTATAAAATTAAGGATAATTTAGATTTGGGTGATATTTGATTTTTTTAAAAGTTTTCCTTTTGGTTTTATTTAAAATATTTATCTGGTGAGAGTCTTAATTTATAGTTAAGAATGTATACCTACATTGTATTTTCATGTGTTCCAAGCTATGATTGACTTTATAAGAAAGTATGTAGGATTTGGTCGTACCATCTACTTATTTTATAAGATAAACAAAGCATTAAGTATTGATATCCTAAAAAGCACCTTTACACGCTCACATGTCTGACTACGGTCTCAATTTTTTATTCCCTTCAGATTTTGTACATACAAATTATGACGGCATTTAATAAAAATACGAATGTTTTTATTTAATTTTAATTCTTTCTAACACTATTATCTAATGTTAGTGTTGTCATGCACCTGGAAATTGATAGAATGAGGAAAACATTGGCTAAAACAGAGAAAATACATATAATTTCGCAAAAAAACTAATGAAAGCAGTGAAATAATTGTAAATTTTGGACATTTAATTGTGTGTAGAAGTAATAATTGGTACGACAAAATCGAACAAAGTTTTTTCACAATGTTTATTAGGGCTATAGCTTGGAATAAAATGTTCAAAAATATGGTTTCGATAAACTACCCTTAAGTAAGTTTTCCTGAGAAAAACAACCACATAATTTTATTAATCACAATAAATACTTTAGTCTTAATATATACATTTTAAACAAAACTGTACTTAAACTAGTGGATCATTGCAGCGCTGGATGCGGATTATTGTACTAAAATGTATTCTAAACATTTTATTGGGAACATTTATACATAATTTTTCCTTACTCAACTTTCTAGTCAAAATTTTACTTGTCAAAGACTCTCAACTTTACATAGATATATAACTTTCAGTGTTTGATTTGAATCAAAACGTATATTTCCCCCCTTTACGCCACGTTTAGAACTTAAAAACGACCCGTATATCAGCTATATATCTAATTGTTGCACCAAAACACCCAAGTAAAAATCTAGGTATTATTTTTAACCAAATATAAATATTTTATTTAGTGATATACAACTACACAAATGATGTTTTCCAAGGTGATGTAAATAAAGAATTATTATACAGATGAATTACAACCCACACAGAAGGAAAAAATGGAACATTCGCTAAGAAATTTGGTTTTTGGTTTTAATACACTATTTTTTTGCTGACATCCCAAACCCCCAAACTTTAAAATTATTGGACATATTTTTTATTCAAAATTGGTTCAGCAATTTTCTCATTCGACCATTAATATTTTACTGCACAATTTTAACAATTGTATAAATATAAGCTATAAATAATGATTCAATAACTTAAAATAATTACAGTTCACGATTTAAAAGGAGGCAAACTTACTATTTTATACTTTTTGCTTACCATTGGGTAAAGTAATTAATGTATGGGCTATTTAGTATAACTTAACATGAATATGAGGTGTACACAATGGAATATTAATAATATTAATATGTACTCATTATATTAATATTTTATTTGAATATTTCTATGATTAATAGTACTATTAATACGATTATTATTATTACTGTACATATTTTATTGTGTACATCTCATATGAATATCTAGTTATACTCAATTTCAGCTTCATATATTAACTACTTTACCTTAACAATGGTACGCCAACAGCATAAAATAGGAAGTTCGACCGCTTATAACTCGTGAACGTAATAATTTTAAATGATTAAATCACTATTCATAGCTTATAAATTCATTTTTTTTTACTGTCAAGTGTTAAATGACCTTAGATGGGTTCACACTCAAAGGAATGTGCGGCTTCCGTGCCGTGTCGTGTCGTTAGCATTCAGGGCACGGTAACACCACGGTCGAAGCACAGACCTGTCGGTGTGAAACAAACAACGCTCTTTTAAGGTATTTCATATTTGAATGACCCGTCAATGATTGTTTTTCATCACGACACATTCGGCGCACAGTCCTATGAGTGTGAATACTACTTTAGAGTGCTCGTGTTCATTACCTAGTTAGTTTACCATGTCTGGCTTGACTATGATTAACTCTCTGTTGACTTCTGAAGGTGTGTACAAACCGATATTGACCACCTGGGGTAGGGGGGGGGGGGGNGGGGGGGGGGGGGGGGGGAGAGAATGGCCTTAGTGTGATGGCTATCTTTCAGCGAGACTACTCGTCTGGATTCTCAATTATATTATTCTGTTTGTCTGCACAGTCTTGGAAACCAATTACTCACACCATATTTTCATTAGTTGTGATTTCTTACGTTGATGCTTGGAGATTTTGTTTGTTATAAACATGATCCCAAATACACAGAAGAGATTTATTTTTTTAAAAATTGGACCGTAGCTAACTAAACTTTACCATAGTATAGTAGGATTCTGGAAGGAAGGAACTTTAAAAAAAATGCAATCATACTTTTTTGGTTGTAAAAAATTTAAAACATTTCAATCTAATACTATCCGGTTCATTGACGTGTCACATGACAATTTGGCAATAACATATCTCAACTGTGGTCTTTAAGTGGTAGAGATGTAAATTAAAAATTCAATTAATCTGTTAATATAAATTGTATTCCTATTGTTATTTTAGTCCCAAATTAAAAACTCCCCTATTTGAATATTTTTGAAACTAAACATTTTTAGGAACACCTTTGGTGTTAATGCTTTCATTTAAAAACGAAAAAAGGATGCAGATTGTTTGGGTAGAACTACGGAAATCATTGTCGAGAGGAACCGCTTCACGTTAAAAATAGGTATTTGAATATATATACACACATATACATGACAATATATATTAGTATTATGTAAAGGACCCATTCGGTGGCCATATAGTATAAGGTGCTACTCTCCCAATATACCAGAGTGCTGAAGGTGGGGAGAACGGAGTTCGATCTTGGTCGGGTGTATTGAAGGTGGCTTTCCTGAATGTTTTCCCACTTTTCTCCATGAAAATTCGGGTACACTTCCTCTCAATTTAACCTTATTCATCCCTAACCCTTTAGCGTAATTAGTACATATGCGTATAGCCCAAATTGGTTGTAAGATGCGGTGCTAAAAAAATAGTACTCTAAGTTGTGATGTTAACTATCAAACGTGACAGCAACAAATCTCATGACTTGACGTAAGAATTAATGGAAATTGTTAAAGTGATTTTTCAATGTCTGAAAAGTTTCTATCTGAATCGGACTGTAGATATGACTCGCTTTCCTCGTTGTGGGCTCCACCTCCAAAACCCCCGGTTAGTTATATTTGCAAGTGGATGTAAACTAATGTAATTCCAGAGCCGTTGTTTGACAGGTCTTACCATTTAGCCATAAGAGAACTCCAAAGAAAGGTCCGCACCGACTTTAAAGTTGCTTCGACATTTTGAATTTTTTTTCGGGGGTTAAACATAAAAAAAAAACTTTTTGGAATTTTCTCGTCGGTTACAAGTTAGAAGTTATAAGTTTGCCTAATTTCAAGTTTTTAGTTCATCTGGAAGTGGGTAAACATTATTTGAATTGAGTGAGTCCACCATGTGGCTTTATAGTGGTATAATAGCTACTTCACCTCCCACTACTTATGTCCACGAGATATAAGCCATCAGACTCGATATGATCTATAATAATATTATATTATTATTATTAGCACCGCGTCTTACTACCCGTTCGGGTTATACGCACTTACGCTAATGTGTAATGGTAGGATTATTGTGAGATGAAATGAAGGACCTACAGTTTAACGTGGAATCCGAACCACGGTGGTGGCCTGGCGTTCCCCACATTCATAAGATATCTTGTCAGAGGTGAAGGAAGGGTTTGGTAATCAGATAAATCTTTGCCGGGACCGAGGATTGAACCCCGGCCGCCAGCACAGAAGTCTTGACACCTTACCCCTAGACCACCAGGTCACCTAATAATATTATAAAGAGGAAAGATTTTGTTGTTGTTTGTAATGGATAAACTCAAAAACTACTGGACCGATTTTAAAAATTCTTTCACCAATATAAAGCTACATTATCAGCGAGTAAGACAGGATATATTTTATTTTGAAAATTTAATTTATTCTTCATAAAAATTTCGATAGTATATTATATAGTTGTTGGAAAATAAAAAGTTGTTGAAGGGTTTGGTGAAGGGGGGGAGGGGTAGGGGTGAGGAAAGAGGAATGAGATGAAAATAGGAGAGAGGATAAAAAGAGGGAGGGGGCTATACAGTGATGGTAGGAATGTATTTTCAAAAAAAAAAATAAGTAAAAAAGTTTTGTTTTTATATTGACATGATGGAAGATTTGAAACTTTGTTTTACAGGATTCCTTACAATATCTTTTTACGGGGAAGGGGGCTAGTATATGATATTTCCAGTAATATACATTCAAAACAAGGTAGAGTTGTCGAATCTCCGCCAAGTCCACACAAGCACTTTATTTACACCCTTTCTCCACGCTAATGCAGATGCACTTCCTCTCAAATACCCTTCCGTCCCTAATCCCTGGATCAATTCCTTTAACAAAAATTACTGTTTACACATTGGTGGATAAATAGCCCAAGACGTCAAAGTGGTCGGTTCTGGTTTACTGGTGACAGAAAGTTTAGTGCTCAAATCCTGGCCGGTTGGGTCTTCCAAAATGATTTTATCTTTTTCCAAGAAAATTTACGATACTTTCCTCTCAAATTATACCTATTTCAGTCCTTATCCATATGTGTAATTAAATATCGGATTTCCCGGACTGGTAGTAATACACTATGCAAGGAAAACACATAATAATTAATTATTTTCCACCCCACATGAATAGGAAAATGTCAAATAGCTTAAAATAACAGTTCACAATAATCACCTAATTTCCTACCGTTTCATTATTGTTGTTTAACGCTATGATTATATGGTGGGAGAAAATAAGATTCCATTAGGATAAAAATAATAATGACACGTTTTCATGTGCAAAGTATTTTACTATCCTGATAAGGAATGACCTGTTAGAGTCATAGGGACATAAATTCTCATAAAAAAAAACAACAGAAAAATAAATAAATATAGTCTACACGCACATAATTTTTGGGTATTTTAATCCACAAAAAGACATGAAAGTGTTGTTTAATATCACGTGATTGTTTTGTAACATAAGCGTTAAGAGCTCATTCACGGACAGTTATATAAACAATTACGCTAGTATCAGAGATATTATTGAAGTGCTATTTTTTTTACATTATTTACTTGACAACGGTAAAATTGAGACTATTGTAATAATTTTTAGTAATTATAAGATAGTTATGTTTCTCTTTATTGTATTAAAAAAAAAGCTAGAAAATATCAAGGTTAGGTTTTAACTTGACCATTTGGCATTTTTTCTGTTCTGAGTTTTACCAAGCAATAACTGTCAAATATATTGACCACATTTAACAAATGTTGGTTTGGAAATTCTCAGAATTTAGGCCGAACAACATATGCACATGTTTTTTCTATTTGGCTATTGCTTTCAAGATAGCGGTCGCTAAAATATTTGTTTGTCTGTCCCGGGAGATAGTTGCCAAATGCATAAACCAATTTTAACGAAATTTAGCAAATATATTCTGTAAAATTAGGCCAAACGAAGCATATATACAGTTTTTCAATCTGGTTAACCATTTTAATATGCCAGCTTGTCAAAAGGATATTCATTTAATACCCTATCTCAATTGATTTTCCAATCCTAAGCAATCGATCAAGTAAGCTTACTATAAGACGTATTAAAAAATGACATATATTGTGAGACTAACGTCTTAAACTACATGAAAAATGGCGGCCCTAATGAAATATACTATTGAAGATATTACTCATTTGTTTTCTATTTAATTAGATTACCAAGAGAGAATATCAATATCAAATCCAAGGAGAAATTATGAGAGATCTCAACTTGAAATTCAAAGAGAAAAGTTGAAATTGTAATGACTTTAAGAACATAACATAATTACTAACACGATGGACTTAGTATGCTTGGAACGAAGGGAGTGAGGTCTAGTATTCACTGAAAATTGTTTTACTGCTCTCAATTCTTGTATTTTCTAATTAAGACGTACTGTACATTTACCAAACTATAATGAAACGCCTGGTTCCAGCTGTATTTACTGTCTAAGATATGAACTATTCGTCGTGGGAGGAGGGGGGAGAGGGGCTCTTGAGCATATTATTTTACTTTACGGACGACACCCGAATTTAGTTTAAAATTAATTTAGGTGTATATATGTATATATGACTATATACATATATGACTATATATGTATATGTAAATATGTATATAGTCATATATACATACACCTAAATTAATTTTAAACGAAATTGGTTTAAATTGAATATTTTAAATATATATATGAATATGTATATAGTCAGATATACATATATATATATGTATATGTATATATGTATATAGTACTATATACATACACCTAAATTAATTTTAAACAAAATTGGTTTAAATTGAATATTTTAAATAAATAAATATATATATATATATATATATATATATGATTATTTATGACTATACATATGTGATATACGTATTTATAAATGTCTAGAACAATCTGTTGAAATTTACAATTTTAAAAACAATTTACAAATCTTGGACACGCATCTATTACATCGTATTATAATTTAATTTAGGTATATATATATACACCTATACCTACCTAAATTAATTTTAAACGAAATTGGTTTAAATTGAATATTTTAAAAACTATTTCCAAATCTTGGATACACCTAATACATTACATTTCAATTTCAACATTTTTTTACCACATTATTTTACTTCTAGTAGAACTGTGACAATTTTTCTAAATGTTGTGTGTCATAGTAGTCATATTATCATATTAAGACACTCGTTGATACATGTTTCGTTCCTGGGGCCAAATATTATACCAAACATATTTTGGCCTATCCTATTTTAAAATAATCTAGTTTAACCGAACTAATTAAAACAAAATCTTACTCAACATTGTTTATTATTGTATGCCATAATTGTTTAACCTAAAATTATACAAATTAACATTTACATAATTGTATGTAGAAGTAGATACATTTTGAACTATTATTAACTTAATAAAACCTTTTTGTATAGTTTTTGTATATTATTTTATCTGAATGCATTTGATTTAAGTATACTTAATCCAAACTAGGTTTCCTGACGATAAATAGTTTAACGTTGCTAAAAGCGAGTAAAAACTAAATAAACCTGCATCAGTGTCCCCAACGACTAAATAATGTCAACAATGTGTGTTGGATTGAAAAAATTCAATAAAAGAAAGCATATTTTTATTATCACACTCTATTCTCTAAGATAATAATAAACGAATCCATCCTACGATTGTTTAATGTCGACTGAGACCTGAAACATGCCCCAACTACAAGAATCGACTCGACTTTCTTTGATATTTACCGACATTAGATGGGGAAACCAATAGACACGTCACGCGACATATTCTGCCAACCAAGAAAGTAAATTCCTGCCATTTTTAAACATTTTTTTTTTCCAAAATAATATTAAGAAAAAAAGTTCACTTCTATTCTAAGAACATATTTTTTGAAAACAATTAAGGGAATAAGCCAACCACGATAAAAAAAATGCAAATTGACATTGCATTATTTGTTCATTTTTACCTGTAGGATATTTCTGAGACATTAATAATCCGAATACAGAAGCTAATTTTTACATTCAAAAAACAACTATTTTATGTATATAGTTGGCTTGATGTGTGCACACATAAAAAAAAGTGCTTTCTACTATACTAAAAACGAGCTGTGGGTAGAATAACAGTACAAAATTCTATTTTCAGCACATAGAAGAGCTCACACCGGAAATTTGTTTCTGATAGAAATAATAGATGGCTTTAAAGAAGACGAAGGCATTCATTTCTATGGTCTGTTGTTCGGTAGCATTGGCACGTTTTACGATCATATCACAGACTAACTGGATTCACTGCACTGACAACTAAATCCGAACATTATAGTTTGAAAATGTGTGTTTTTAAAATTTATATTTGCATAAAAGTTTCATCTAGCTACTACCATTTATAAATAATTGTGCAAAAAAATAAATAAATCCACCTACGTTTGGTTTCATACGAGAAATTCAAATTTGTATTAGAAACAAAATAAAGTTGAAAAAAACAGGTATACAGTTATTATATTTTGAACTTACAACTTTTTTTTTTTATTAAGTTTGACTGTAATGTTAAATATATAAGGTATAGCTATTGATTAAGGAATTCCATAGGAATCGCATTCACATTTGTGTGGAGAGAGTATGAGAAAACCACAATTGAAGACAATTCCTCTGACCGTACCAAAATGGTAATACATTTTGGTGGTGGGGGTGGGGTTTTATAAAGGGAAACTGCAGAGAATGTCTCACCAAACCTAGGTAGTCAATACAGCTCGAACCAGACGTCCCATCGTGGTGGGGATATCTATGTTATACTTAAAATAATCCAAGTGGATTTGATACCATTGAAAGCGTTTAGCTGTATTTTAATAGAATAAAACAAATATTAAAAAATATTATTATAAATACTATTAAAATGGCAACAATTCCCCTTCAGTCAGGTGAAGGAGGAAATTCGCACTTTTTTGTGTCTTCTGGTTCGAGCGTAGTTTTGTATCTAATTTCCCTGTTATGGTGGTATAAATTTTTACGATGATGATGAGGAGGAGGAGGAGGACCCGTGTACGCGCCACGGTTGGGCAGTAATTATGTTGATAACATTTTTACGTGTATACGTCCCAAGGTTGGGATACCAGTTGCCTTACACAGCTATGTGATGATCCAATTAAGTGCCTAGCTCACTGTAGAGTTACTTATTGGTTATTTTTGTTAAAATTAGTAAAATTCATTAAAGTTTGTACACGATTTATTTAGTTAGTTACACTTTAAATATTATAAATTTAATATTAAAATGATACAGTTCTTATTCGTTTAACGAACTGACGCGGCGAGCCAGAGCTAGAGAGAGCTAAAGCTTGCTACAAATTGAGATAGAGATTTCTATATATTGCTATAGGAATTTCTATACGCAAAAGCTGCTTCAACCCTTTATATATAACCTACCCCTTGCTTCTTGGACCCCTTGTCCCCAGTGTTAAAACCAACCAATAGGAGAACTCTTGGCAACTTAATGTTGGGCAGAGTAGCTTCCTTATGGGTAAAAGGTAGCCAACGCATCACCAGATTTTTAAATAGAACGAATGAAGTTTTTAATCAAAGAGAGATTTAAAACGTATTATGTTGAATTTACTTCTGAAAAGCCTAGTAATCCATGGATGAAGTATTAAAAGGAAAATTTACATAGAGTTCTTTAAAGAAAAATATATTTAATCCATTACTTTTTGAATAAATGAGAGGGGCCCAAAACAGTATCATTACATGGTTAATCAGCCATTTGATGGGTTATTACCGATATTTGTTAGGTATCACTAAACAAATTATGGCGTCATTAAGATGCGTCGTAACTTATATTTTCCCCTCGACGTTATGTTCAAATAATTCCGTAGAAATCGTTGGTTTTGGAATATATACGAGTAGTAAAGTTATTTATATCAGATTTGGTAAACGATTTAATCATTTCTGAAATGAAATATATTTCTATAGGCCTACTTCAAATGCTTTTTTGGCTAGTCTTTGTTTTTACATTCTCATATCAAGAGAAAGTACTGTAATTAATAAAGTTTTTTTTACCTAGAGATTATAATGAATCTTTACGTTTTATGTGTCCGAACCCAAAAAAGTTGATTATTCCGTTTGTACCCACGTCCATCCATCCGTTTGTACTTGGCGACAGATCTAAGACAGTTTGATGGATGTATTTTATACTTTAAATCTATTTGTTATATGGCAATAAATCAATGCATTTTTTATTTTAATTTTGACCTTAGCCCTCAAATTAAGGGTAGATTACTGATGAGTGATTTTTTTACTGTAAAATTTTTCAAAATTGGCTCTAAAAATTTGTTCAAAATGGATAGCTAGCGAGTATTGCCTCGAAACTAACATTGTATACTTGTTTTTGTTAAAATTCGTTAAAGAATAATTTAATGGTGAGTGATTTTTGAAAATTCGAAAATTTTGAAAATGACTAAAATATATTGATTAAAGTTTATATCTGGGGAGTGTTTTACATGTTAAATAAAACTGTATACTTGTTTGTAAGTTAAACATTTGTTTAAGGATAGTTAACAAATTACTTTTTTTTAAATATTTAAATATAAAAAAAATTGTTTTAGTGACTTGGTTCAATTGGGTATATGTTAAGTTCTTTACAATGTAAATGATTACATTAATTTTTTTAATATCAAAAATATGTTATAGTAGTCAACTGATAACTGAATTCAGTAAAATTTGACTTAAACAAAATTAGCTCTAACGTTTTGTTAAGAATTGGTATCGGGAGAATAATTTTACATAATCAGTAAAAAATGCTTTTTCTAAATTAAATTAATTTTGGGTTAGTTTACTTACGACAAAATTATTGTAAATTTGAAAATTTTCGTTACAAACCTTAAATATTTAGTTCAAATTAAGTCTCTGGAAAAGTTTTTCATAATAAATAAGTATACTTTTTTATTTTTATGAATTAAAAATCTTATTTAATAATAGTCAAAATTTTTTAAATGAAAATTGATGTTTGTTTTAAATATTTTAACAATTTGCTTTTAAATTTATATATAAAGGGTCTGAAAATACTTTTTTTTAAAATTTTCTTCAAAGCTATAATGCACTAGATAAAGTTTGTGCGATTATCTCGAACCATTTATTTCTTTATAACATATTCCCACGTATATCAACATTTGTGTGAAGAGAGCGTGTAAAACATTAGTAAAAACAATTAGGTGGCCTCATGGTATAAGGCGTCACTATTGCATTAGACTAGACTGCCGATGACAGTGAGATCGTGGTTCAATTTCGGTCGGGTGTACTGAAGGTGGTTTGCCCTCAATGCTTTCTCATTCTCGCCACGCAAATGTGGCTACACCACCTCTCAGTTCAACCTTCTTCATCCCTAACCCACTAACATAATTAGTACATAAGTATATCACCCGAATGGGTATTAAAACGTGGTGCTAAAAAATAACAAAAAAACCACCTCAGTATACCCGACCGAGATTCAAACACCAACATGACCAGACGAGACCTTTGCCCATGTCGCCACCGGCACGGGGTTGAAATATAATTACTTTACTTCCTATCAATATAACTATTAATTTCAAACGTTATTCGATCGCTTATTCATTCGAGAGATTAAATAAAATTTTAATGATAGTATTGTGTTGTTGGTTACTTCTTACCTCCTCAATAATTCGTGTTACCCCTCCATTCTCAAAGTTGAAGTCGAATCTCGAAGTAGTCCAAGCTTACCGGAGTAAAGCTAACATTGATCAATGGTCCCTGGGCTTTTTTCTCCCCCTCATCTCTTCTCTTGGAACAATACAAGCAATAACGCACACGACTACCTCCTACCATTCTTCTGGGGTCCTGGTGAAAAATTCAGCTAGGAGACTGGTCCAAACCCCAGCACTCAGCCAGGAAAACAATAATACTAGATGGAAGGGAAGATGTAAGATTTCTCCAGAAACTCTTTCAGGTTACAAAAACCAAGGGTGTCCAAAGGAGTAACATCTTTTCCATCGCGTCTCACAAAACGTCCGGGCTATCTGCATTTAACTACACCAAATGAGGGAGGGGAATTTTTTTAAATTCCGCGTCTTACCGCCCCTTAGGGTTATATCCCTTATGTTCTAATCCCAAAATGTGTTACGGATTTAAAAAGGTTGAATCCAAAGGAAGTATACCCGCATTTGCGTAGAGGAAGAGTGAAAAACCATTTAGGAGAAAACACTCTTAGTAAACCAGACCGGGATAGAATACCGTCTTTGGCCATCTATGCTATTGCACCTTAGACCAGTGTGGTCCAACTGGCGGCCGGCGGGCCAAATGTGGCCTGTACTTACTGAAATTGGGGCCCTCAACGTATCCTGAAGGAAAATTAAAGGTAAAACCTCGGTGGAAGATGTGAAATAGCTAATGATTGTAATAAAATTATTTATTTAGAAAAATCAGGATAGCAATTTACTATAAATTTCTTTTATTAATAAAAAATTGTATAAATATATATTTATTATGATAGGTTGTTTTATATGAAAGTGTGTGTGTGCGTACAT
This sequence comes from Timema monikensis, assembly GCA_902151445.1. Taxonomy (NCBI): domain Eukaryota; kingdom Metazoa; phylum Arthropoda; class Insecta; order Phasmatodea; family Timematidae; genus Timema; species Timema monikensis. Next base: position 235,142 of record CABFVZ010000519.1, read on the forward strand.
ATTTCATCATACATTTATGGGAAATTAATACACTTTTGGGCTGTAAAATTTGGAGAATTATAACAACAAACAATACAATTTATATATATGATTATTGGAAAGTAACAGTTTATTTAGTGTTGTTTGTAGGCCTATATAAGTTGATAGAATTATTAAATATATCATCGGCCTGCGGTCCAAACTGATAATCAGATTTGGCCCTTGAGACTTAAAACTTTGGACCTCCCTTGCTGAGACCATGCGGCCACTGAATTGTGCATCAGGGGTGATGAATATAATGATTTAGAGGAAGTTGTCTTGATCTGGTGTCAAGTTAGAGTGGTACAACATTTAGGGGAATAAAATGCCCTCGTTACATCAGGGTGGGATACGAACCCAGACCTTCACTTCACCAGATGACCAGACTAGACAGGCTTTACGCTTAGTCCACGTGCATTTTGTCACGGACGCCTTCAATAAGAAAGGAAACTCGCCTTGGTGGCATAGTTAGCTAACGCACTTGTCATGTTGAGCTATACTACCGAGAACGGAGAAATCAAGGCTCGATTTTCACTCGTGTGAACTGGGTGTGGTTTTCCCTCCACGCAAATGTGGGTTCACTTCCTCTAAATTCAACCTTCGCAATTCTTAATCCAATAGCGTAATTGGTACTTAAGCGTATAGCTCGAATGGGTAATAAGACGCGGTGCTAAAAAAATAAATAAATAAATGAAACACCACAAGAAGATTAAAGTTATTTTTTATGCTTCTTTTCTTAGCCCCCTTCCAGGTTATTCGAATATTTATACTGACAGGGTTGGACTGGATAAGGTAGAATATATAGGAAACGTACCTACATTTTAATGGATGGAGAGTGGGAAACTATTTCGAAATAAAACACCTCCATACTCGTGGCCAGGATTCAAATTCAGAGCTCACCGTTATCAGCACATACATCTAGATGAGACTGACGACTTTGTCCACGTACCCATTGGTACATGTTATTTGTATTTCCACCATGCCTTACTACCCGTTTGGGCTATACGCATATGCACGCTAATGTGCTAGAGATGAGGAAGGTTGAATTTAGAGGAGTTGTATCCACATTTGTTTGGAGGGAGAGTGGAAAACTATTTAGGGAAAACCACAATCAGTACACCCGACTGGGATTTGAACCCCGATTTTTCTGTAATCGGCAGTCTAGTCTATTGCGAGAGTTTATAATTATGTAATTTTTTGTTTTTTATTTTGTACATTTTCACGTAAGGTTTATTTAGCGTCTTATTCCAAGGAATAGGAGTTAAGACGGTAATTTAAAGAAATTAGTTCACATATATTAGAGTGGAGAGAGGATGAGTAAAACCACAACGACAAATCTCTTGTGTAAAAGTACTATACTATTACGCCCAACTGAGAATCAAACCCCTACCTCCCGTATTACTAACAACCGGACTATTTCGACCCTTACACTTTATTTCGCGTAACCACCGGCGTGAGTTTTACATCCAACATTCATGGAACTACAACCATTTATTACACAAAAGTAAAGAATGTATGATAATATTTTGTCCAGTATTTTTAATCGTTTAAATTTCACTTCGGTGGCTGCATAGTTTAAGGCTTCACTCTCGCAATAGGCTAGACTGCCAATGACAGAGATATTGGGTTTCGGTCCCAGTAGGGTGTAGTGAGGTTTTTTCCAAAATTATTTTCCACTCTCCCTCCACGCAAATACTTGTACATTTTCACTAAATTAAGTTTCTATTCCCTAACACATTAAAGTAATTAGTACATATGTGTATAAACCGAATGGGTAGTAAGACGTGGTGCTATATACAAAATGTCGTTTAGATTTATTTGTAGACTTGGCTTTTTTCTACATATTTTCCGGTTTAATATTTTCCTAAAAATACCCTTTCCATTGAATATGAGGGTGTGTGTGTCTGGGTGGCAGTTCCAGCCGAATTGATTAAAGCATAAAAAAAAATACATTTCCCACTTTATCTCCACGTAGTCTAAATATGTATACATTTGCTTTAAACCCTTCCTTTATTAGGGTCAGCTTCATATTTTCATATGTGAAGGTAGCCCATTCCATTCTGGTCTAGGTAGGTGTCATCTTGTATTTAGTACATCACCGCACATGAGTCTGACTATGAAACTAGCCCTTAGTCCTATTCCATTCACTTAAATTCTTGGATAGTCTCGACTGATAGCAAGATGCAGTGTAAAAATGATAATAAAAATCCTACACATCCAAATTCAAACACGTCAAACGGTGGCGTACTGTACGTAAAACCAACTAGAAAGAAATAGCTAGACAAAAGAGAATCAATATTTCGCATGAAGCAGATTAATCCGAAAAATGTAGACAACAAGTCTCATTAAATAATATGCTTAGTACTAAAATTTCAGATTTGTGGCAAAAAATAATTAAATAATAATACCATAACTAAACTTTTTTTTTGGTTAAGACAATATTTTAATCATTAAAGATAAAAGCAGAAATTTTTCTTTTCGTTAAATAAAGATAAAAAAAAACAACAACAAAAAACACCCACAGCTATTAAATGAATGCATACTACGTGCCTAACGAGTTATGTGGGTAAACCATTCTATACAGTGAATATTGATGTTCAGCCGTCCCTGTGGTTGCTTTAACTATGGCGACAGGCTTTATTGTGGCTGATGGAGAGGGTGAGATATATCTAAACTGGACGTAGAAAGATGCGTTTTATTAAATAGAAGTTCACTCCATGCAAATGTGGGTATATTTCCTCTAATGCCAACCTTGCTCTCCCCTACCTCATTAATGAAAATATGGGGGTATCCCTGATGGGTGGTGAGATCAGTATTTGATTAAAGCTACCAATTTATGAAAATTAAAGCATTAAATGTACAAAGTGATAGATATATTGAACACAATCTTATATAATAATAATAATAATAATAAGTTGATTAATATTATTTTAATGGTGAACTGATTATACAGTTTATCTCCTGAATACCGCACTCCACCAAGATCAGAGTCACGAGATTTATGATGACGTGTAAACTCCATTTCGATTAAACATTTTGATGACGTTATGTAAATTACCTTTCCAAATGCAATTTGACCCCTTCTCCTCCCTACTTTATTTTACATTGCGTCTCACTATTCAAACGGGCTGTACACATTTTAATTACAATTATTTAGGAATAAAACACCCTCAGTTCACCTGGCCGGGATTTGAACACCGACCTCCCTATCACCATCAAACTAGACTAGATGAGCCTAACATTTAGTCCACGCACCCACCTATGTTGGGATTTACCTCTTTAAAGAGTCCTAAATGCAGGTGTAAACCCCTGTACATTCATATGCCCTATTCTCCTTTTCCCCATTTATTTGTTATCTTGTCTAGAACAACCCTTAAAGATTCCTTACTCTCACCCCCTAATAAACCAACACAATAAATATAGAAATAAGAAAATGGGGAAGAAAGAAATGTTTGGATGGGAGAACTTACTGTGAACCACTCAGGAGTGACCCCTTCTTCCCCCTCTTTTTCTAAAATGGGAAGAAAAATAAAACGTGGGTGAACGAGGTGAGATGTGTAGGTTAAGGGGGGGGGGGAGAAGCTATTTCTTGTTAAAAAAAAACTTAAGAAGAGAGAGAGAGAAAAAAAAAGACACCTCCTTTGAAGAAGATTTATTTTGCATTAAGTTTATTCAATCTCCCTGAGTATTTTACAACAGTTTTTTCTTTTTGTATCTGTTGTTTGAATTCTTTAGAATAGAGAGGATTGAATTTTTCATCGATCACACCCCTACCTTTTTTGTATTCCAATTTTTTTTATCTCTCTCTCTCTCTACCGTTATTTTTGCTTTATATTTTTGCTCTCTTCTCGTGTATATGATTGGGACTTTGCATCCGTTACCAGTATTTTTCTGCTTCGGTGATCGCGCTCTATCTTTCTTCACACACACACACACACACACACACACACACACACACACACACACACACACACACACACACACACACACA